>PVJN01039730.1:0-19650 GCA_004026805.1 Lasiurus borealis
GACTCTGGAAATGCTAATCTGGTTCCAGTCTCTGGATTTGCCTGTTCTGGGCAGTGTGTATGGGTGGCATCGTTCAACATGTGGCCTCCTGGACTGGCTTCTTTCACGTAGCGTGTTTTTGAGGTTCAGTCCTGTTAAATGCATGCATCAGTAATCAACTCCTTAAATATATATATATATATATATATATATATATATATATACACGCAAACACGTATATATGTATATATACATATATATGTGTATATATATATATATATACACACACACACACATATATATATATATATATATATATATATATATATATACACACACACATATATATGTATATATATTTCAGAGAGGAAGGGAGAGAGATAGAAACACCAATGATGAGAGAGAATCATTGATTGACTACCTCTTGCACACCCCCCTGCCGGGGATCAAGTCTGCAACCCAGGTAAGTGCCCTGACCAGGAATGGAACTGTGACCTCCTGGTTCCTGGGTCGATGCTCAACCACTGAGCCACACTGGCCAGGCCTCAATTCCTTTTTTATGGCTGAATGACATTCCAGTGTATGGATTTACTATAACTTGCGCATCCACTCATCCATTGATGGGCATTGGGCTGCCATCTGTGTTTTTGGTTGTTATGACCAGAGCTGCTAGGAGTCTTCATGCACTGGTGTTCGCTGGAGAAGCAGTTTTCATTCCTGGGGTGGAATTGCAGGGGCCTGTGCTGCTTCCACTTTTAACTTTCCGAGGAGCTGCGGGCTGTGGAGGCTGGGATGGTTTCCTGGGGAAGGTGCATCTAAGGGAGGACCTGCAGGAGCAGCAAGGACCACGGGAGGCATGTGGCCAGTCCAGGTAGCTCAGGTAAAGTGGCCCAAACCACTCCCTCTCAGGGCCAAAGGAACAGACTCTGGTCACGTTCAGGTCCCTACAAGATCCACTAGGGAGGTGTCGGTGGAGACCCGTCCTCCTTCCCGCCGCACTGTTTCACTCCTATGTTGCAGAGGAAGGGAGGTTAGAGGCCCTTGGATTTGGGATCCTATCCTGGCTCTGACATTATCTTAGTTGTGTGGCTCTGGCACAAGTCTCTCCACCACTCTGACCCTTGTGCCGCACCAGCCACGGGTGAACCTGAGAGGGTGCGGGGAAGGGTTTAGGAAAGACAGACGAGAGAATGAAGGTTGAGTCTCAGCAGGATGCTGCTTCTCTGATGGAGAGACAGCGAGCGACAGAGCTCACAAGCCAAGTCTTTATTTTACAGCCAGATTCCACGAGGTAAAGTAAGGGCATGGTCAAGATGTTAACAATGTTCTAATCTACTCAATTATATGCACCTGAACTCTATCAGGCCCACGTCACTCAGCCACGTGGGACCACAGGGTCAGACCACAGCTTTGCCCTCCAAGCTGGGACTTGCACGTGGCTTTGCCATGAGAGGACTGTGCCCTTTCCTTAGTCCGAGACTTGAACCTGGCCCAACACTGGAGCCGCTCTCTGCAGCCCCTCAGTATCATCATTAGGAAATGAAGAGAATCACACCAGACTGAGCACTCAGCCAGTATGTCACAGACACGGACTCATTCCATCCCCCCAGCCCATAGAAAGGGCACCGTTATTACCGCACAGAAGAGGAAACTGAGGAACGGAGAGGCTGGCACGTGTGCCCGTAGCCACACCCTTGTTTGGTGGCAGAGCTGAGCTTGGAGCCAGGCATTCCAGCGGAACCCTCTGGCTTTTAGCTCTTATACTGTAGAGCCCATTCATGACTGCTGTCCCTTAGTGTCATAATTTCTATGAAATTTCTACTTAAAGATGGGCAGATCAGGATTAAAAAAAAGAAGTGTTTATCACTCACCCTGGAAACCCTATCTTTCCATGGCTAGTCCTTCAAAATCTGGGACTTTGAAGCAAATCCCAGACATACTATCATCGCATCGATAAATATTTCAGTATGTCTCTACAAGATGGTCTTGTTTTTCAGGGTTTATTCTCCCCTCTGCACTGGGTGTTCTCTGTGCGTCTGAAGCCTTGAGCATGGGCCTGACCCAGAGAGAGCTCTTGCCAAGGGTTTGCTGAGTGAGTGAGTGAGTGAGTGACCGAGCGCACGGTTTGTCTGGACCTCACGTGTTCCTCGGGTCCCTCTGTGGGAGTCATTCTTGGTTTCCCCCAAGCCAGTCAGGAGCCCTCCTTTCCCGGTGCCTGGGAGAGCCAAGACCTCCCTGGAAACGCAGGCCTGGAATCCCTCAGTGGAAGTAGGTGACAATTTATGACATGGATAAGCGCACATAAGCCTCAAAGAAAAATACCGTGTGTTTGTGCAGGGCCTCCCGTCCAGCCGCTCGGAGGCCCTGCAGACGAGGCTTGGGAAGCTGCTGCCCAACCCGGGCCAAATTGGACCGAAGCGAGGAGAGCCAGCCCACCCACTTTCCCCAGCCTGCCTGTGGTGGGGCCGTGGGTGTGCCCGTGTCTGTCTGGAGGGGCGGCCACCTGCGTGGCCCGAGAGGTCCAGCCAGACCGTGTCTCTACCCTCAGCCGCTGGAGAGCAGCCCTATCTCACACCCCGCCCCGCCCCAGGTTCCCTCAGGGCACCGCTGTGCCTGCGGCTGGCAGTGGAGGGCACGATGGAAGGAGAATGTGTCCCTCCCGCCTCACAGGTCTGCCCTGTCTCTGTCCTTTGAAATTCTTCCGATCGTTCATGCAAATGTCAGAGAGCTCAGCTGCTGGCAGGGCCCGCTGGCGGGGCTGCTGTCTCCAGAATGAGTCTCTTCTGCTCTCAGACAACCTACTCTGTGTTCCCATGCCACCCGGTTCTCTGACTCGGACTGGCTCCCGCTGCTCAGTTCGGGCTGCGAGTTCCAAATGCCCCACGGAGAGGGATCTTTGGGACCCGGAAGCAACGCATCGGAATTCCCGGGAAACTGCAAAAATCCCAGAAATCATAAATTATTCTAAAATTTCCACAGCACTTAATGTGATTTAAAGGAGAACAAGAGACTGTAACCATAAATTATTTTTCTGGGATAGGAGTATATGAAAAATTTACTTTTTTTAGTTTAAAAAGCTTACTGATAAGTGTACACTTTATTATTGTTGTAAATCAAGATGCTTTGAGAATATTATGTAATTCGATAATTGATAGTACTTTACATTAATTTGTACCTGCTTCAGATGTTTGATAATAAAAATATTAATAGAAAGACACGTTAACACAAAATAAATGTCAAATAAAAATCATTTAAAATTTTGAAGTATCACAAGTTTTTACGAATCAAAACTTAATCTTAACAATGAAAATTTAAAACGCACAGCCCATCTGAAGGTCTTACTGTTCAAATCCACATGTAGAAAAATTTCTCTTCTTTGGCATTCACATTGGTTGGGTTGCTGAGAGGAAATCTAAGCCCTGCTGACATGGCTCAGTAGTTGAGCATCTACCTATGAACCAGGAGGTCACGGTTCGATTCCCGATCAGGGCAGATTCCTGGGTTGTGGGCTCGATCCCCAGTGTGGGGTGTGCAGGAGGCAGCTGATCAATGATTCTCTCTCATAATTGATGTTTCTGTCTCTTTCTTCTTCTCCCTTCCTCTCTGAAATCAATAATAATAATAATAACAATAATAACAATAATAATAATAAAAGAACCAACAACATCTGCAACTTGGGCGTTAGGTTCATGTCACTTCACATGAGTTCAACCCCCTTTTTTAAAAATCCATACTCAAGGCTATGTTTTTATTAATTTTAGACAGAGAAGGAGAGAGAGAGAAACATCAATGAGAGAGTAATATTGATCAGTGGCCTTCTGTGCCCACTCCAACCTTGGATGGAACTTACAACCTAGATATGTCACCTGATCAAGAATTGAATCTGCATCCTCTTTGGTGGATGGGAGGACACTCCAACCAGCTGAGCCAACTGGCCAGGGCCAGTCCTTTTTTAATGGATGTAAACGTCTGATAGCCTGATAATGGTTTTACCATCGAAACTGGCTTCTGCAAGCTTCGGTAAGAGCCATTTCTGATTTCTACAGTGATAGTCACCACTTCCTCTATTTGCATTTCTGCTGTTGAAATATTTACAAAGATCAGTACCCTAAGTGACTAGTCAGACACCAGAAATAACACCAAGTGCAGATCTTGTAGAAACCTAATTGCACTGCACAGAATCATGTGTCAAAATCGCCAGTTTAAGGACTTATTTTGCTATATTATATTATATTATATTATATTATATTATATTATATTATATTTTGCTTCTTCAAGATGTTAGTTATTACAACACCACTCATAGAATTTGAACAGAGTATATACTATGTATGTAAACTTATTTATATTTATTTTATTTGCAAAAATGACTCATCCCAAGAGACAGCATGGAACCTACAGCTCCAGGCAAGACTGGCTCCGTGGGCACCACTTCTCTCCAGCACGCTCCTGCCCTGGTCCCTGGAAATGTTGACATTACCCCAGCACCCTCCTCCTGGTCTGCACCAGCATGTCACCCCTGGATTGTAGTAACAATCTCCTAACTGGCTGCCCCCTACCTTCCCCCGTGCCCTTCTGAAGTAGCCCGAGTCCTAGTGTCAGATACCAAAACCTTCATATCCAAGGGGTAAGAACCAGGACTAAATGGGTCCCAGAAACCCTCCAAAACCTCAGAACGTTTTAGCCTTTTCTCTCCTCCCTTCCTCCCTCTCTTCTTCCCTCCTTCTTTTTTTTTAAATATTGAATATATTTTAGAGATATTTTCAGTTTATGTAAAATTAAGCAGATAGTACAGGGAGTTCCCACACACTCCCTTCTCCCTCACAATTTCTCCTACAATTAACCTCTTACATTAATGGGGTACATCTGTGACAAGCGGTGAACTATTTTGGATACGTGGTTGCTAACTGACATTGGCAGGCTTTAGGCTTGGATTTGGATTTGGACAAGTCCCTGATGTCATGTGTCCACACGTAGTGTCACTCAGGATAGTGTCACTGCCCTGAAGATCCCCTGTGGGAGAGCTTTCATTAAAAATGCAAATGTCCTAGTGCGGTGCCTTTGGGGCTGCTCGTGCCTCAAGGAAGTACTGCAGTTGCCTCCTTGGCTTTAGGCCCTCCAGGGACCCGCTCACGCCACGCCCTAGATCCTGCCCCCAGGACAAGCTTCGTCAGCAGAAAAGGGCCCTGCAATTAGGCCGGCAGTGTTCTTACACAGCTCAAATGCCACCAGGAGCGGCCCCAGGGACTCCGCGAGTCAAAGGGCCACTGTGTGGTTATTGACTTTGGGATGGTCATTAACTGCCCTGCTGGGTCCTGACATCACAGCTCAGAGCCTGGGCAGCTCCGTCAGGGATCTGCAACCCATGATGGAGGCGCAGAAAACAAGCAGTGACAGTGGGGCCATTGAGCCCCGGCAGCACAGACACGATGAGTGATGGTATAGGCTCTTTGTGGCTGCTGGGTGAGGTGGTTAGAGCTGGGTTATCCTAGCTCCCAGCATTCCTTTCCCAGAAGGGGCCGCTGGCATCTACCAAGAGTGTGCTTTGTCGTGCAAATGGAGAAGAGCTAAAGAGGTAAGGTCATCCGGGGCTCCAGGGCACTGCCTCTGTTACCCCTCCCTCACCCTTCTCCCCTAACAAGCCACCCCCAAAGAGTGGTTTTGCACCGGATTTTGTGTCCCTGATGATTCTGTGGGTTGCCCTGGCAGGGGTTCTGCTATCGGTGCCTCAGGGCCACTGGTGCCTCCACACGTAGGCTGGTCCGCCCTCCCCGGGGGTCTCTCCCCAGCAGGGACACCTCTGCTTCCTTCAGCAGGGCCCCTGGGCCCACAGCTAGCAAGTGCTCATCCAGCCACTGCTTCCTCACATCAGCTCACGTCCCATCTGCCAAAGCAAGTCCGTGCCCAAGCCCAGATCATCACGGAGGGGGCAATCCAGGCCACCAGGGCTGGGGGCAGGACTACCCATGTAACCAGAGGCCGCAGCTTCAGGCACCCCAGAGAGCACCCAGTGGTGGTGACACCCTGCACGTAGGTATCCTGCAGCCCCGACGGGCGTTGAGTCTGGCCTCCTAGGCCTGCCCGTGGCTCTCTGTGGCGTCTCTCTCTCTGCGACGTCTCTCTCTCTGCGTCGTCTCTCACTCACTGGGAACCCCTTCAGCACTCCCCAGAGGCTCCGGGAGGAAAGGGTGGAGCTTGGTATTTCTCTGCGGAAGAGGTGCCAGCCCTGGGTTTGCCGAGTGATGCTGGTGACAGTCCTTATCCCATCAGCCACACATTCACAGGGTCACACCAGGAGGGGCAGGGCCCGTCTCCCGCGTACTGGTTACCATCCCTCAGCCTGTCCCTCACAGCTCCCCAGGAGCGACTAAGCTCCGGGACTTTCAATCGTTATTTCTTTTAAGTCTCCCCGCCCTCACCCCTGCTCTCTCCTGCTGGAGGAGAGGCCTGAGCCTGTGCCAACCGAAGGCAGCCCCGGTAGAGTGTGAGCTGGCAGCCCCAGCTCAGGGGCCCTTCCAACATAATGGCCACGGGCAGGGTCTCAGTCTGCATCTGAAGCATTTGTGGGGCCCTTCTCTCCAAAGGCCCAGGAATCCCTGGAGCCCTGGGAGCAGGGGGGCTGCCTCTCTGCCCTTGAGCCCTCAGTGCAGAGAGTGCGCCACAGTAGCCACGGAGGCAGCCCGTTCTCCTTCCTCATTTTCAATATCCTCCACTTTCTCCTGCATTTCAAAGTGGCCTCCCATCCAAGTACTAACCAGGCCCGACCCTGCTTAGCTTCCGAGATCAGACGAGATCGGGCGCGTTTAGGGTGGTATGGCCGTAGACACCGATGTAGTTTCTCTGAAAGAGCGAATTTTCTTCTTCTTCTTCTTTTTTAAATATATTTTATTGATTTTTTACAGAGAGGAAGGGAGAGGGATAGAGAGTTAGATACATCGATGAGAGAGAGACATCGATCAGCCACCTCCTGCACGCCCCCCACTGGGAATGTGCCCTCAACCAAGGTACATGCCCTTGACCGGAATCGAACCTGGAACCTTTCAGTCCCCAGGCCGATTTCTGTCCACTGAGCCACACCGGTTTCAGCGCAAAAGAGCGAATTTTCTGGTTCCCGGTCTGCCGCAGGCATGCCAACACAGCTTTCTGCCCTCCCCAGAATTGTGATGGAGGAGTTGGGGAGCTCATTGCCATTGCCGTCTGGGGGAGGCTTGGCTGAGGAGTCCCCGAGGAGGCCAATGGGCCCAGGAAGCAGCGCCCGGGGGAGGGCACTACCCCCCGTGATCTGATCTGGGCCTCAGATGCGCGCTCAGGCTCTGGAGGGGTGACTCGCACTCAGCAGACTCACAAGAGACCAATGTGCAGATCAGGATGCCAGAGTGCCTAGCGTGGTGAGGAGGGTAGGCGGGGGCCAGGTGTTGGTGTCAGTCTGTCAGTGCATTCCCTTCCTGGGCTGAATGACTCCCTCAGAGCTGAAAGGACAAAGCAGAAACGAACTCTCCTCCATCTTGTCCTATAGGGCTGGGCCCCCCTGCCTAAACCCCCTCCCTTTTCTGGGAGTGGCCACAGGTGTGCCAGCAATGTCCTAACTTCCCCGACCAGCACCCGAATGGACCAATGAAGCTCCAGGAACACAGCCAGGATCCTAAAAAGGCTAAACCACAGAAAAACCCTGACTCAGGTGACCAATCTCTGTAACCCTCGTTACTTCCCTAAGCCCGCCCAAATGACCAACCCCATACAACCCACTGTTCTTCCGGGGCTCGCTCTCTCATCTCCATGCTGGGCCAGAAAGAGGCTGGGAGCCAAACCCGGGTTTGAATAAAGACTCTTTGCTTTTGCATAGGAAAAAGGCTCCATGGTGGTTGATTACTGGGGGACTCCGAACTCTGCCAGCCTCAAACGGTGTCTGGGCTGGATGCTGCCATCAGCTTGGCCAGCGTGTGTTCCCCACATCAGAAGGCTGCGTGAGGTGGAATTGTCCTCAGAGCCTGCTGAGTGAGGGTGGAATCCAGGCAGGGCAGTGAGCTGGGTGAAAGCCAGGGACAGAGGTGAAGCCAGGGCAAGGCCTGCCGGGGCTCCCGCCAAGCCCGTGTGGACTCCTGGGCCTGAGGTTGGGAACAGACCGAGTGGAGCCCTCTTCCCAGGTCAGGCAGGTGGAGCAGGTGGTCCTGGGCAAGGCCCTTCACCTCTCTGCGGTTTCATTCCTCACCGGCAACGGCAGGGTGAATGCCCACTCTCGGGGACACCCAGCCCTCCTGCCCTCTCTCCCTGGAGGCCGGCCCAAGGAACTCCCTCCTGACCTCTGCTTCCAGTTGGGTTTGGCTTGTGGGACCTTACATGACAGGGAACGAGAGGAGTGGAAGGTCAGGGTCCCCAGCTCCCTCCATTAGAGAACGGCCTCGTCCCTCCCTGAAGATCACACAGCTCTTCCGAGGCATTGCCCTCTACCCAGCTCCTGGGTCCTGAGTTCTGGTAACCATGGTAACCACTCCCTGCCTTTATCAGACCCTTTTCTGGAATCAGCAAACATTGTCTGTGAAGGAACACATCACAGATATTTTAGGCTCTGGGAACATGCATATGCTCTGTTATTATTATTATTATTACAGTGGTACCTCGAGATACGAGTTTAATTCGTTCCGTAACCTTGAGGCATGGGAAACTATGAAACCCTCAAGTCTCGGTAAACTGGTGGGTCTTGTGCAGCCGGCCGATTCGCGAGATTACTCCTATCTCAAATGTTGCTCCTATTTCAAAGCAAAAATCGCTCGCTCGACAGCTCGTATCTCAAAAATATTGTATGTTAGGGCACTCGTATCTTGAGGTACCACTGTATTATTATTATTATTATTCTGCTTCTTCTTCTTCGTCTTCTTTTTAATATATTTTATTGACTTTTTACAAAGAGGAAGGGAGAGGGATAGAGAGTTAGAAACATCGATGAGAGAGAGACATCGATCAGCCGCCTCCTGCATGTCCCCTACTGGGGATGTGCCCACAACCAAGGTACATGCCCTTGACCTGAATCCAACTTGGGACCTTTCAGTCCACAGGCCGATGCTCTATCCACTGAGCCAAACCCATTTCGGCCCATATTCTTCTTTTTACTTTTTACAACACTATTCACGCGAGCACCACAGTTAGCTCCCCGTTGTTCAAAAGCAGGCCAGGGCTCTGGTCTGCCTTCAGCCGCCCTGGTCTGCCTGTGCCACCCGTGGCCCCACCATTCCCACAACCTCCCGGGAGCAGAGGCCTCACCCATGGGTGGTGCAGACTCGTGGCTGTCGGGGAGAGGAATCGGCCACCGCGCTGGCAGTGGTGGTGGGACATTGCAGGGCAGGGTCCTCCCCCATCTTCAGGGCAGGTAGCTCCTGGGGCCCAGTCATCTGTGGCTGCTCCAGATCCCCATTTGCATGGCTGACCCCGGCCCTGCTCAGTTGGATGACCCAGTACCACGGGGCCGAGGGATGGACATTGGGGTCTTTCTCTTGCTGGAGCCCTCGCTTCATCCGGGGGCTCGGCCCTGAAGGCCTTGTCTGAAGGTCTGTCCCAATGTGCATTAGGCTTGGGAGACGCAGGCGCTGCTGGGAGAGACTCAGCACTGTGGGGGCTGCCTGGTGTGTGCGGCGAGTTCCCACGGCAGGCAGACAGGCAGGCAGGTAGGCAGGCAGGGGCCCATCTTGCCGACACCCGCCAGCCTGTTCTTCACCTGGGCGCCGGCTGGCCAGGCTGGGGCCACGTCGAGTTCCTTACACTCTGCTAGTCAAAGGCTCGTCCGTCATCTGTGGTGCCAGGATGGGGGTGCTTGTCACCCTGACGGAGTCGTCCCACGGAGTCCGGAGGAGCCCAGGAATGCAGTCCCTAGATCAAAAGGCTTCGTCCTGTCTTCATCTGAAGAGAGTGTCAAAGATGATGTCATCTAAGTGTCGAGTGCTACTTGTGCAATCCCAGCTCCCCCTTTCGTGCAGTGGCTCTGGGAGGTGTGAGGCCCGTGGTTTCCTCTCTGCATCCACCGGGGACCATTTCCGGTGTGAGTGCCAGGCTCTAGGCTGTCCTGCTAGAGGTCCATGCAGGTGGGGAGGCCCATGTGGTGCCAAACGGGAGTGAGGGGTGGCTGGGACTCACCCAAGTTCGCCATTCACCCTGTGTGTCACCGAGGGCCCGTTCGGTCACTTCCCTGATTGTAGATTTTTAAAAAATACATTTTATTGATTTTTTACAGAGAGGAAGGGAGAGGGACAGAGAGTCAGAAACATGGATGAGAGAAAAACATCAATCAGCTGCCTCCTGCATGACCCCTACTGGGGATGTGCCCACAACCAAGGTACATGCCTTTGACCAGAATCGAATCTGGGACCTTTCAGTCCACAGGCCAATGCTCTATCCACTGAGCATTTTGGTCTGAGTGTTGATTTTGTCATCTGGGGGTACACAGCACCTCCTTTGTGTGGTGTCCAGGCACTTCCCATTGGACTATAAACGTTTGGGGTAGGGGGTCTCCCTGTCTCACTGTATCCCAGCTGAGTAAATATTCCATAGATGGAAGGATGACATTGCAGAAAGTTGGTGCTCGACATATCTCATCATTATCATTACCACCATTACTATTATTCTTTCTTCCAAAGCACTCAGAACCTCAAATCCCTCTCAGGAATGCATGAAGCCCAGTTGACGCTCTGTGGCAGAGATCAGAAACTGCGGCCTCTGGGCCACATCGGCCCACTGCTCGCTTTTGTAAATAAAGCTTTATTGGAGCCCAGCATGCCCAGTTGTTGATGTAGTGTGGTTGTCTGCTCTGCAACAGCAGAATGGAGTGGTTAGGACAAGAGACCACGGCTCTCAGAGTCTGAACGATTTACCCTCTGAACCTTTTCAGAGGTCTGCTGGCCCTGGGCTGGGGTCCACGCCAGGGAGGGAGGACAGAGCCCAGCCTTTTGGACCCTCTCTTATTGCAAACTGTGTTTAGTGCTGAGGCCCTGCCAGGGAGGAAGGGTGAGGGAGAAAAGGAGGGGAAAGAGGGGTCGATCAGGAGGCGGTGGTCAGCCAGGAAGGTGGGCTGGGTGGGCTGAGGCAGGAGGGAGATGAGAGGGGGGCTTCACCCTCATCTTTTCTGCCGAGGCGGCCGACCTGGCTGGAAATGTCTCACAGGCTCCACCATGAGCCAGTTTATCTCCTGATGTGCCTGTAGCATCAGCTGGAAGGAACATGGGAGAGAAGCCAGAGGGTAGTCATTCCTCTATGCAGTCCCCCTCCCCTTACCCCCTTGTGCCCAAACCTCACAGTGGTCTGGGGGCTCTGCCTGGCAGGTCCCCACCTTACCCTTTACCCTTCCTGCTCTGTTCCACGTCCTGGCCCTGGCCCTGCCCCCCCACCTCCTGCTTTGGTTTCCTTCACAGCACTTCCCACCCTCGGACCTGCCTGGGATTTATATTATTGATCATCTTATTTTCAAGGACCGCCCCCCACCCCCCAACACACACACACCCTTGCAACTGGAATATACATTCCATAGGGCAGCTTTTTCTGTCGTTTCGCTCACGGCTGAATCCCCCATGCCTGACACATAGTGGGTGCTCGGCGGCCATTTTGGAATGAATGGATTTACAAGGGAGCTCACCTCAGCCCTCTGAGCCAGGCTTCCAGCTCCCCCAGCTCTGCAAGCTGGAGAGCTGCCCTCTCCCAGCTCCTGATGAAATGTCGGGGAGGGAGGCTGATGGGGCCCATCACTGTGGGGGAGAGGACAGAGACACAGGACTCTGATGTCCCAGCCTCGCTCATTCCAGCCTTCCTTGGGCTGCAGGCCAGGGCTACCTCGGTTTACCAGCTACATCCTTCACCATCCAACATGCAACCTAACCCCCGCCCCCCTCGCCAAGGGGACTGGAGCCTTGCTTCTGGCACCATTCGGGATTTTCCTCGCTCTCTTTCTCTCACTCCTGGAAGTCTTCAACTCCACGCCCGCCTGCCAAGCGGAGCGCTTCTCCTGGCCTGGACGGAGGTCGCTTCTCCGGCTGGCCAGTTCACAGGCGCCCGTCTCCGCCCAGCCACCCACCACGACTTCGACACACGGGAGCTCGGAAGCGTCATGTAAAATAAGAAATATAAGCCTCGGTGACCCTTGCTCCAGAGGAGACGGAGAAAAGGCTTATGGCTCAGGAAATAAGAGCCAGCGATGTTTCCAACTGGCGGCTCCTGGGCGGACTGCACACGCTTTAGGTGCTCAGCGGCGGGGAGGTCTGAGGCTGGCTGGGCACGAGGCTCCGGAGGAAGGGGGCATGCACGGGGCTGGGAGGAATATGGAGGCGCATGGGACGGGGCAGGTCACAGCTGTCATGGTGAGATGGGGGGACTGAGGGAGTCTCGGGGCGTGCAAACAGAGGTGTGCGTGGCTGTGTCTCCCCAGGATGGGAGCTCAGAATCCCCAGGCCCGAGGATCAGCAGGAGGGTGGAGAGCTCTCTGGGCAGCAGGCTTTCATTTTATAAATCACTGGCTAAGCCAGGTTATCAACGGCTACGGAATATGGAATCTTTAATGACCAAAGGGGTGTGGGATGAAGCGTTTTCATGGAAAGAATTCTAGACGGGAAGTCAGGAGCCCTGGCTCCGCCATCCAGCACAGCAGAGCAGTGTGCCAATTCTCTCCAATTGGCAGCTGAAATAAGTGAGGATCAGGGAGGGCCAGTGTCTTGCTTAATGACATACAGCTTAGATGGTGGCAAGGGGGATTTAAACTCGGATAGGCTCTTGGGAGTAAATGACAGTCATAGCAACAAGGCACATCAAGAGTCTTTGCTCTCAAGAGTCCTTGACCTGTCCGGTTGGTGTAGCTCAGTGGTTCCATTCCCATCAGGACGCAGGACCCAGTTGCAGACTCCATCTCCAGTGTGGGGCGTGCAGGAGGCAGCTGATCAATGATTCTCTATCACCATGGATGTTTCTATGTCTCTCCCTCTCCCATTCTTTCTGAAACCAATAAAAAAAATACACCTATCTTTTAAAAAGTCTTTGACCCGGTACTGTAGTCACCTCTTTTGGTGGAGAGAAGAGCCGGAATTTCTCACCTCCTCTTGCTCTGATCCGGTAGGAAGCTCATAAAGATTTTTCCTTGTGGTTCAAGGAGTCCTGGGAGGAAATCATGAGTTCCCTCTCTAAGCAGAGGCTTCCGGGAAAACAATTTTACAGAGATATGTTTTATATATCATAACTTTCGACCCATTTCAAATGTACAATGCAACGATTTTAGTAACTACTTAAAAAAAAGTAGTGCCACCCTCACAACAAATTAATTTTAGAAATTTTAGGTATTTTTGTATCTTTATAAAAATGTCAGAATTTTCTTGTCGATTTCTGCCAAGAAAAAAAAAAAGAGCCCTCTGGAATTTTGATAGAAATTGCATTGCATCCATAACTCAATTTGGGAGAATTGCCATTTTAACCATAAATGAGTATTCCAACCCATGAATGTGGACTGCCCATTTACCTACATCTGCTTTGCTTTCCTTTTCCAAGTTTAATAATGTTTTATCTCTGATTCATGCACATTTAAACACTTTATTCCTAAGTATTATGTTTTTGTGATGCTGTTGTGAATGGAATGGTATCCTTAGTTTCATTTTTGGATTGTGCATTGCTAGTAAATAGAAACAACTGGTATTTTTGGATTGATTTTGCGTTCTGTGACCTTGTGTACTACTCCCAATAGTGTGTGTGAGTGTGTGTGTGCACGAATCCCTTGGGAGTCTCCATATACAGGATCATGTCCTCTTATCCCATAAGGCGATAAGACCTCCATACCAAGCCAAGACCGGTTTGGCTCAGTGGATAGAGCATCGGCCTGCGGACTGAAAGGTCCCAGGTTCGATTCCTGTCAGGGGCATGTGCCTTGCTTGCGGGCACATCTCCAGTGTGGGGTGTGCAGGAGGCGGCTGACCGATGTCTCTCTCTCATCGACGTTTCTGACTTTCTATCCCTCTCTCTTCCTCTCTGTGAAAAATCAATAAAATATATTAAAAAAAAAAAAGACCTCCATACCAGGTTGCCTAGGAATAATGTGAACGGAGTGAGGAAAGTTAACTTTACTTCTTCCTGTTCAATCAGGATGCCTTTTATTTCCTTTTCTAATTGGATGGTACTTCACTGGGAATCCGCCTCCCACGTCAACCAGCTGCAACCACGGGGTCTCTGCTCTCCCGTGGCTTCTCCTCCTCCAGCCTGAAGTTCACCGTGCGGTCTCCGGGCACCACGCTCCCACTCTCAGAAGCCTGGTGTCAGCCAGTTTGCTGCGTTTATTTGCTCTGGGCCCTCTGGAAAGCTATTGACCTCTCTGTGTGTCTCAGCCTCCTAGTCTTTGCAGAAAGCTGGTGATGCTGCCACTGTGCGCGCCCCCTAGGACGGGATGGGTCCGTCTGTGTAACACAGCAGCGCCTGGCACACAGTCTCTCCTCAGCACGTGTGGGCTGTGCCATCGCCCTGTTAGTTCAAAGGTGAAGTTAGACCCTGTCTAGATCTTTGGTGATCTAAAACCCATTATCCTACCGCACCCTCACTTTGCACATGAAGGAACGGAAGCCTGAGAAGGTCAGCATGTGTCCGAGGCCCTGCCGGTTGGAACATTCCACCAGGATCTCTTCCCCACCCATCCCGCCCCCCGCTTGGTGGGCACAGGAGGCTCAGTTCCTCCCGGAGCCCTTTTCCTTTGGGGTTTCACTGCTGGTCAAGTCCAGCACCCCCTGCCCGCCCATATTTAAAACGGATTAAACGGCAACACGTAAACACAGATTACAGCCGTCTGGGTACCTTTCCGTCCAAACAGGCCCGCTGTCTGCTGCGAGAGCCATTGCCGTCCGCGTGCCCGCACCCTGGCTTTGCCTCCTGAGATGTTCTCTATGATAAATCACCAGCCGGGCAGCCTTCTTCCCTACAGGGGGGCGTGCAGGCCTTCTGCCCCCACCAGACCTCCCTCGCCCTGGGTGGGGTCACAACTCACAGAATTGCGTGGCCTTGGGCAAGTTGATTTGTGCCTTTGAGCCTTGGTTTCCCTAGCCCTGAGCCTGTTTTTGCATTCATGCACACAAGGTGATAAGATCTCCGTCCGTCCGAGGTTGTTCAGGAATGATGGGCATTGAGTGAGAACCTCAGGTGGGAGCCAGCTCCATATGTATCACTTAGATCTGGTTTTCTGCCTGGATCCCAGGGCCTAGTGCAGGGCTTAGCGCACAGTGGATGGTAAACACACACTTAACAAGGGAATGGAAATGAATTGTTTTAGATCCTCACTTCCCTGAAGTTGCAATTTTAAACAGAGTGGTCAGGAAGGCCTCTGGAGATGATGAAACTTAGGGGAGGACTTGCAGAGGGTGAGAAAAGGAGGTGTGAAGGTTTTGGGGGCAGGGAATTCTGGAGGAAGAGAACATCTAAGGTGAGGAGGGCAGTGTGGCTGATTTCAGCAAATGACCTGGTGGGAATGAGAGGCAATAAGGCCAAGAAGGTGAGGGAGATAGATCTTTTAGGATGAGACCCCTATGTGGACTCCCAGCTACCCAAATCGGTTACTTTACCCCATAACATTTGCAGGCAGTTGACAGGCTGGGCAGGGGCAGGGCTGAGGTAGGGCACCCAGGGCTCTCTGCTTAGGGTGGTATGAAGAAGAACAGGGCCGGCTAGACAGCTTTTCCTTAGGCCTGGAGCATCAGGAGGGGGGTGGGGCAAGCCAGGCTCTGGTCCCACTTCTCCAGAAGCACCCTCACTGGCTTGGGACTTGGGGGAACAGAGGCAATAGAGGGGGCGATTCCTAATAGCACAGCAAAATCTTCACGATCTGAGACTCCCTGGCCTCCAGCCTGCTCCTGTGGTTCTGATACCCTGGCGGACATAGGAATGGGGGGGCAGCTATCAAAAGGGCTTTATTCATGAAGCCCCAAGGGGCTTTTGAGGGCCTGGGTGCAGGTTGGAGCTGTGCCCCTCACCCGCAGCCAGGATGGCAGGAAGTGTGCGGGAGCAGAAGCCCTCCGCAGGCTCTCTGAGACAGAGGTCGGAGGGTGCAGGTTCCATCCTAGTCACGAGAGCACCTGTGGCCCTCCTGCCTTTAATTGGGGAGCTTGCTTTTCTCTTGGGTGGAGGAGAAACTGGTTCTCTGACCCTTGGGGGTCTGCGCCTCGGCAGTTCCTCTTGGGGTGTGTCAGCTCCAGGCCCCACTGTGTGAGGACGCAGAGCTGCTGGGGGGAGCGGCACTATCTTTCCTCTAGAGCAGTGGTTCTCAGCCTTCCTAATGCTGCGTCCCTTTAAGACAGCTCCTCATGTGGTGGTGACCCCCAGCCATAAAATTATTTCCATTGCTACTTCATAACTGTAATTTTGCTACTGTTATGAACTGTAATGTAAATATCTGATATGCAGGATGTATTTTCATTGTTACAAATTGAACATAAAGCATAGTGATTAATCACAAAAACAATATGTAATTAAATATTGTGAAATATTTATTTCTAATTACAAATAAATACAATTTTTTGTCTTGAATCATGGTAAACTACATTGCTACACTTTGCTACACAGAGGAGCGGTCTGTTGGTTCCTAAGACCATGGGAAATATGTGTTTTCTGATGGTTTTAGGCGAACCCTGTGAAAGGGTCGTTCAACCCCCAAAGGGGTCTTGACCCACAGGTTGGGAACCGCTTCTTTAGTGTTTAAAGGGACACATTCCCTTCCGAGTCTGTGTTGGACATTTCTGTGCCAAAAGGCAAGGACCAATAGAGGACGGCAAGTTGCCTCTGGCTGCTGAGTTGGCACCAGGAGTGCTTCCCGGAGGAGGTGAGGTTGCAGCCCTGCCTTGTAGGAGGGGCAGGATTGGGGGCTGAGAAGTGAGGAGAGCTTACCTAGAGGCCCACGATGAGCCCACGTCAGGCGTGGAGGCAGATGTTGGCCAGCTGAGCTGGGCTTCTCTCTCATCAGCCCTGACTGGGAAAGCCACAGCATCTGGCAATACATGTGCACGTGAGTGTGTGTGTTGTGTGTGTGTGTGTATGTGTGTGTGTGTGCGTGCATGCATGTATGTGCATGTTGTTTGTGTGTGTAACAAGAGGGAGAAACCCTTCACAATGCCCACGGAAGCAGGTATTCAAGGGCTGCTTGGCCACATCCCCTCAGAAGCCCCCTGTCCCCTCTTCCTCTGATGGGCTTGAATTTCCCACCCTCCCAAACCAGGAGTCAGTGTAGTAAAGGCAGAGTCAGAGATGGTGAGAGAAAGGGCAGAGGACACGGGAGAAGTAAGAGAAAGAAAGAAGAGAGAGAAAGAGACGAGTGAGAGGGGGGAGGGAGGGAGAGAAGGAGGGGAGAGTAAGGAGCAGCACAGGGAGAGCGGAAGCCTTGCTAAGGTGGAGAGTTCTGGCCTCGCTTTCTGAGGCCGTTTGTCAGGGAGAGGAAATTGGTGGCTGGCTGAAACCTGAGCCGCGCAGCTGTGTGGGTGAGAACCAGCCTTCTTGGGCACACAGACTCCTCAGTGTGGGCAAGGCCCGTGCCAACTGCTCTCCCACTGGGCTGGGGCCTGACAGCCTGGGCTGGGCGTGCTCAGGTGATTGAAAGGCCGGGCGGAGAAGGGGACCTCTGAAGAAATGTCACTTTGGGGAGGAAGGGGGGCTGTGGAAAAGGACTCCTTTGGTGTCTGAGGAATAAAGAGGTCTTTGTGCGCAGCCCAGGGGCCGACGTGCTGCCGACTGGCCACAAGGTGGAAGGACACCTTGCCTGCCTTTCAAGTCCAGGCTCCGTGGAAGGCGCGGCTGTTGGCCGGCTGCTGCGTTTCTCCTGGACAGAGTTAAGGCCCAGCCCCTGGGTGACCTCACTGGGACCCCAAACCTTGCCTTCGTGGCTCAAGCTGGGTCCTTGAGCTCAACAGCTGGACTGAAACACGTGCAGTGAGAGAGGAAAGGCCCAGAGCGGAGGGGGGACTCAGCTCCCTTGCTCCTAGGCATGGGGAGGTGAGACAGGGAAGGGACCTTCCTGTCTCAAGGCCTCTCCTCTCTTGGGGGCTCTGTAGCCTGTGCCCTCCCTCTCCCCCACAGGCCTCAGGAAGGATGGGGGAGAACAGAGTCTGAACATCACTCACAGCTCTTGGCAAGGTGACCCCGGGGTTTTCCCAGTGTTGCTTGGGGCCTCCGTGCCCTGAGTTCCCGCAGGCCAGCCTCCCTCCCGCCAGCACTGTGCGGCGGTCTCCTTGCCTAAGTCCTCTCACTGGCCAGAGGCTGCTCTGCGTGGCCCTGGGCAACGCAAGTGGCCAAGAACGAACACCCAGGGCGGCCCCACAGATGCCGGCTGGTGCGTGAAGGTCTGGCTCCCTCTCCTCAGAGAGGCAGGTTGAGTCTGGGGCAGAAAATCCACAGATGTTCTCGTCCTAAGCCCTGGCACCTGCACCACGTTACCTGCCACACGAAGGAGTGACGACCGCCAGGGAACTAAGCTGCTCTCCCTGCCGGATTACCTGGTGGCCCCAGGATCCTTACAAGGTCCTGTGGAGAGAGAGGCAGAA
Source organism: Lasiurus borealis (assembly GCA_004026805.1). NCBI lineage: Eukaryota > Metazoa > Chordata > Mammalia > Chiroptera > Vespertilionidae > Lasiurus > Lasiurus borealis. The sequence goes on from PVJN01039730.1 coordinate 18,501, forward strand.
GAGAAGGGCAGAGAGACGCAGCCTGAGAAGACCCGGCCTGCCATTGCTGCCTGCCCAGGACTGCGGGGCCTGGAGAAGCTGGAAAAGGTAAGGAAAGTCACCCTCCCCGGAGCCTCCAGAGGAACCAGCCCTGCAACGCCTCCATTTTTGCCCCGGGGAGACCTGTGTCCGATTTCTGCCCTTTAGACTGTGAGATAACAGGTTGGCGTTTTTCAAGGATAAATGTATGGTGTGTTGTTGTTCTAGCAGCAAGAGGAACCTTCTACTCACTGATGGAGTCTCAGCAGGCCGAGCCCCGCCACCCCCAGTGAGAACATCTTGATAACACAGCTCTCACTGGCTGTCCCTTCCCTGTCTCACCGCCCCACTCCCGCCAGGGCTTCTCGGGGCCACCTCCCTGAAACTGCCTCGGCCCCCACTGCTTGTCTCAGAGCCCGAGACACTTCCTGGGTTTAATTAAACTTTCTTCCAGGGCCTTATGGGTGCCTGTTTGTGCCAGCTCCCTAGCACAGCTGCCAGGCTGGCCACAAAGCCCTGCTTGCCATTCTCGTTGGTTCGGGAATGCTGGCCACTCGTGTCTCTACACCAGGACACTTGGAGGGAACTCAGTTACCAGCAGCAGCCCATTTTACAGATGAGCAATTGGAGACACGAGAGAAATGGGGTCCCCTTTGCTCAGCGCCCCCCCCCAGCTAGGAGCGGCAGAGGTGGCACTGGCACTGGAAACCAGGCACTCTGTCTCCGTGGCACCTGTCTTTCCACGCACACCCCTGTGTGGTGCTTGCCAGAGGGTAAGTGCAGGGGAGGGGCCTGGGGGCTGTCAGGCTGTTACTTATTCAAATGTTCCACTGTTTTTTCTGGATTGTGTGACATTTGTTAAATTGGTTCGTTTTTAAACTTTGGAGCTAATTGGCTTTCTTTGCTCATTCCAAATCATCATTCTAGGCAGCCTGGAACTTGCTCACAGGCAGAAGTTCTAGGGCAGTGGTTCTCAACCTGTGGGTCGCGACCCCTTTGGGGGGGGTGAACGACACTTTCACAGGGGTCGCCTAAGACCATCGGAAAACACAGGTACTTACATTATAATTCATAACAATAGCAAAATTACAGCTATGAAGTATGGTTGGGGGTCACCACAACATGAGGAACT
>PVJN01039731.1:0-19650 GCA_004026805.1 Lasiurus borealis
CTATGTTCATTGGTTATGCTTATATGCATGCATACAAGTCCTTTGATTGATCTCTTATCTACCTCACCTAACTTTAATCTTCCTGCTGTAATTTCACAGTCTGTTTGAAGCTTTACTGCCTCTGTATCTATCCTTTTGTTCATCAGTTTATAATGTTCTTTATTATCCACCAATGAGTGAGATCATGTGATGCTTTTCCCTCATTGACTGGCTTATTTCACTAAGCATAAGGCTCTCCAGTTCCACCCAGACCAGATATATTTCTGAATAGGTTCCAGACCTTCATCAACCCTGGCCAGCTCAGGTTAAGCAGTTCCAAAGGGCTGTCCTATAAGTCTAAGCAAGGCACATGCCTATGAACATTCAGCCACATCCTCCTCACAGTTATGCTTACATGTCTGTAGCTTCTCAGCTGAAGCCAACATTTCATAAACTGAAATCCATAGCCTGTGTTCTTCATACCACTACCACTATTAATAAAAAAAAAAAACTTCCACGTGCTTATTCATGTACAGTTTACAGAGTATTTAAACATATATTAAATCATTTAATTAATATACTTGTAAAGAAATTGAGATGAACGCCATCCTTATTTTCTAGAATATGGTTAAGAGCTTAGACTCTGGAGTTAACATCACCTGGATTCTTGTTGTATTCTCACTATTTGTATGAACAAGAACAAATTATCCAAATTCTATAACCTCAGTTTTCATTTCTGTATAACAGATAGCTAGTGTACTAAAATATTCTGAGGTTTTAGTAAAGTTTAAACAAGATTGTACATGTAGTGCATCTAACACGTGGTTGGTACATAGGAAACACTTAATAAATAGTAGCTATACTCTGATTCTGATTCTTGGTCTACAGATGAGGATTCTAAGATTCAGAAAAGTTAAACGATTTATCCAAATTCACAGTGCCAACGAGGGACAGAGAATGAAATAACAAATACCATTTTGTGCTTCCTATATAACACAAGTATTTCTCATTCCTAGCTACACACTAAAATTCCACAGGAGATCTAACTGTATTCTGGATGCAAGTATGTTTTCCAAGCTCCCTAGACAATTATGATGTTAAGCCAAGATTATAAAAACTCTAATCACCAAACTTCATACTTCATCCCCAGGTGGCCCAAAACTGTGTATGTTATCTACTACTAGGTCCCTTTTCACAGTCACGTTTTAGATTCCATCTCAGTACAGAGACACACAATCATGATGCACTACGTTTTAAAAACGTTAAACCAATATAAAATTTGTTCTCTCCCTATTCACTGTTTGACTTCCACAGGAATTTTCTGGTTTACAGAATTAAGAGTCGGTCAGAAATTACTTGAATTGAGCAGGTCACATTTCAGCTAATCTTGTCAAGTTGCAGTTGCAGCCTGGCCAATTTTTCCCGAATATGTAAGAAGGTAATTGTGTGCAGTCAGCCTGGACCCTCCCCCCCTACAGGGTCTACCGAATGATCTATTTAAAAGATTGTTAGGGCAACCTAAGGTTCCAACCCAAATTATTTGAAACAGGATTCTGTCCATAGATTGGTAGAATCAACATCATTAAAATGTCCATACTACTCAAAACAATCCATAGATTCAATGCACTCCTCATCAAAATACCAACAGCATATTTCATAGACCTAGAAAGAATTGTTCAAAAATTCATCTAGAATAAAAAAGACCCGAATAGCTGCAGAAATCCTGAGAAAGAAGAACAAAGTAGGTGGGATCTCATTATCAGATTTCAAGCTGTATTACAAAGCTACTGTTCTCAAAACAGCCTGGTACTGGCACAAGAACAGACATATAGACCAATGGAATAGAATAGAGAATCCAGACATCAACTCAAAACAATATGCTCAATTAATATTTGACAAAGGAGGCATGAACATACATTGGAGTCAAGACAGTCTCTTCAATAAATGGTGTTTGAAAAATTGGAAACATACATGCAATAAAATGAAATTACACCACCTACTTATATCATATACAAAAATATACTCAAAATGGATAAAAGACTTAAACATAAGAGAGGGAACCATAAAAATACTAGAGGAATCCACAGGAAGAGAAATCTCAGACATATGCCTAAGCAATTTCTTCACCGATACCACTCCTAAGGCAATGGAAACTAAAGAGAAAATAAACAAATGGGACTACATCAAAATAAAAAACGCTTTTACTCAGCAAAATAAACCATCAACAAAACAACAAGAAAGCCCAATATATGGGAGAACATATTTGCAAATGATATCACTGATAAAGGTTTAATCTCCAACATCTACAGGCAACTTATACAACTTAATAAAAGGAAGATAAATGATCCAATAAAAAAAGTGGGCAGCCGAGACCAGTTTGGCTCAATGGATAGAGCGTCGGCTCTTGGACTGAAAGGTCCCGGGTTTGATTCCGGGTGGGGGCATGTACGTTGGTTGCGGGCACATCTCCACAGTGGGGTGTGCAGGAGGCGGCTGATCAATGTCTTTCTCTCATCAATGTTTCTGACTTTCTATCTCCCTTCCTCTCTGTAAAATATCAATAAAATATATATATTTTTTAAAAGTGGGCAATGGACCTAAGTAGAATCTTTTGAAAAGAAGACAGAAGGAAGTCTAAGAGACCTATGAAAACATGCACAAAGTCACTAATTATTCGAAAGATGCAAATTAAAATGACAATGAAGTACCATCTCACACCTGCCAGAATGGCAATCATCAACAAATCAACAAAGCACAAGTGCTGGCCAGGATTCAGAAAAAACGAACCCTCATGCACCACTGGTGGGAATGCAGACTGGTGCAGCCACTGTGGAGAACAGTATGGAATTTCCTGAAAAAAAAAAAAAAAACAAAAACACTAAAAATGGAAGTACCATTTGACCCAATAATCCCACTTCTGGGAATATATCCCAAGAAACTAGAAACACCATTCAGAAAGGATATATGTACCCCTATCTTTTTTTTTAATATATTTTATTGATTTTTTAGAGAGGAAGGGAGAGAGATAGAAAGTCAGAAACATCGATGAGAGAGAGACATCGATCAGCCGCCTCCTGCACGCCCCACTGTGGAGATGTGCCCGTAAGCAAGGTACATGCCCCCGACCAGAATCGAACCTGGGACCTTTCCGACTGCAAGCCGACGCTCTATCTACTGAGCCAAACCGGTCTCGGCTGCACCCCTATCTTCATAGCAGCACAATTCACCATAGCTAAGATTTGGAAATAGCACAAATGCCCATCAGCAGAAGAGTGGATTAGAAAACTATGGTACATATAAACAATGGAATACTACGCTACTATAAAAAAGAAGGAATTCTTACCATTTGCAGCAGCATGGATGGAACTGCAGAGCATTCTGTTAAGTGAAATAAGGCTGGCATTGAAAGGAAAATACCATATGATCTCACTCATTTATGGAAAATAAAGAACATTATAAACTGATGAACACAAAGATAGTTACAGAGACAGTAAAGCACTGAACAGACTGTCAATTTATAGTGGGAAAGAGGGGAGTTTTGGGAAGAGAGGAAAGAGATCAACCAAAGGATTTGTAATCATAACAAATGGACACAGGACACTGGGCAGGTGGGATGAGGGAATGCAGCAAGGGGTAGGGGAGGCTGGGGAAAGTCAATGAGGAAAAAAAGGAGATATATGTACTACTACATATGTAATACTTTAAACAACAACAAAAAAAAACTAAAATAAATAAAAATAAAATAAGCTTCTGTTTTTTCCAAGCAAGAAAAGATACAAAGCGAGGCTGCATAAGGGACAAAATAAAATAAAACACACACACACACACAAAAAAAACAAAAACAAAAAAAAAAAAAACATGGCTACTTGGGATGAATAAAATGCCAGAGGAGACAAAGCAATAGGCTAGCTCAATCTCAAAGCTGTCAGGGTCAGGTCACCCTACGTGAGTTCAGTTCAGAGCATATGGAGTTGATGAGGCCAAGGTCAAAGAGCTGAATCCCCAGGAGGCACTTAGTTGTATTCTATCCAGAGGCCGCATGCCACAGCCCCTAACGCCATCCAGCTGACTTGGGGTGGAGTGTAGTCCAGTGGTACTAAGGAAGCCCAGGTCCCATCACATGCATACCATGCCTCCAGTCAGGCAGGCCAGCAGCACTCCCATAATCACAGAAACTCAGATCATTTTTATCTTCAGCAATGAATGAAAGCTGTCATCGCATATACAGGGCAACTTATTGGAGGTACTTCTAGAATTTAATTTGCTCTATAATCAAATTCTATAATGTTTATCTACTTTTAAACAGTGCATTTAGGGAAAAAAAACACATGTATTTTCTATTAGCAAACCTTGGGCTTAGTACATTTACTTCCCATGATTCTGAGAATTAACTGGTCAACATTCAAATTAAAATGAAAGGACCAAGGAATTTTCCAACGGTCAAATGGGAAGATGGCTAAAAAGAACATCAATCCTTCCAGGAACTTATTCCATGATAAATCAAAATTAATGTGTATGGCTCACATGTAGTTCCTATGGACTTGGATGATTCTCACCTGCTTGTCCTAGAACAAAATCTGCTGTTCACAGAACTGCAAGCGCCAGGCAGTATCAGCTGGTCTCTTCATATAAGAGACAATTGGCATTGTCAGGCTCCTGGGCACAGTTTCGTAATCAGCCTGCTGATGGGCTTACAGCAGTTGCTTGAGTGATGGCGTTAGGGTATAAAGAGAAATGCCAGAAGTGCCCTTAGATACGACATGACAAGACAAACCTCAGTCATTTGGCTAAAAGGCTCATTGCAGGAGTCTGTTTTAGGCAAAGCTAATGAGAAAATGTGGTAATAAGCATTTTAATTAGATAGGAACAAGTTGTGAGAAAGTTGCGTTGTGAAGAAGAAAGAGAAGTTCCATTGAAAATGGTGTGAAGTCTTACTCTGATCAGAAATGACCTGTCTGTATTTTGAAACAACTGTCTGAATGGAAAGATGTTTGTTTGTTTTTCAAGTGTTCCACTTAATTTCCCAATTACTCAAGAGTATGTAAAATTAGTACTTGAATGTGGTCACTTCTAGGGAAGGCAATATTATACCGAATAATGATGCAATAAATACAGTTTATGCTTTGAGGGCACGTAGGGGCAAAAAAGCTGGCAGGAGATGGCATTTAGGGGTGACCAGGCTCACAGGGGAGGGCAGTTGGGGGCAAAAAAGCTGGCAGGGGAGCAGTTACACATCGATTAGGCTGGCAAGGGAATGGTTAGGGGGTTATCAGGCTGGCAGGCAGAAGTGGTTAGGGGCAATCAGGAAGGCAGGCAGGTGAGCAGTTGGGAGCCAGCAGTACTGGATTGTGAGAGGGATGTCCGACTGCCTGTTTAGGCCTGATCCTACATGGACTGGGCCTAAACAGGCAGTCAGACATCCCTCAATGAGTCCCCGATTGGAGAAGGAAAAGGCTGGGCTAAAGGACACCCCCCATGCACGAATTTTGTGCACTTGGCTTCTAGTATAGATATATTAATCTGCTGGAAGAGTGCCTAGTTTGTAAGAAGTTGGTAAAATTTTTCTGAGAAAGAAATGCTTACCCTAGAGAGACTTGGATAATATACTAAATGACAGACAATTACAGAGCTTCTGAAAATCTACTTGTTAGTGGCTTCATGTATTACACAGACACATTGAAAACTAGGAAACAGTGAGGTTTACATGGTATAAAGCAAAAATCACATTTAAAAACTCATAACATCCCCACATGCAAATAGATAAATTCTCCCTTTCCAAATGTCATGAGTCAATTAATTTCTAGGTAGGTGTTGCAGTATTTCCCTGAAACTAAAAGAAATAGCCATCCTCCTCTGAAACCAAGCTCCCTGACTTCCTGCAGTCCTTTGGGGATGAATATTAATGAAGAAATATTCTCATGCCAGAGCCCACACTTTATCACAGTGTTAAGAGTACAGCCTGGTTAAGAGTGGCTTTTTCATTTCTCATATTAACCCTCTCAGAAGTAACATCCATGGCATCACTGATAAGAAATCTAAAAAGTCATATCAGCAAAGTGAAATGCCTCTGTATTTCCCCATATGTTACAAGAGAAAAATTCTCAAAGTCCATAAAGTTGTCTTGTCCAGTCACTGGGACCTGATGGTCTAGGAATAATATAAGCACTTTTTTCACCTCTAGTGCTGCAAATGCCAACCTAGCTCAGCTCTTAACTGGCCATGTGCCATGCAGATCCATGGATGGCATGATTTCAGGTTACTTTAGTCAATAGCATTCCTTAGCTCATCTGAACTCCATAGTGAATATGACACCCAAAATCTGGGTCTGTCATTGCATTACTACAAATTACATGGCTGACTCCCCATTAAAACATAGACCCTTAATCAATAAAGAAATTTAAAAAAAACAGAGACCAGGTACACTATTTATGGTATTTTTGCAGTTTACTTTGTGTAATGTATTTGGAATAAAAAGATTGCTGTTTATTGTAATACACTAAATGTATTACGAATCACTTTTTTTCTAGCTTTATATCAGCTCTCACAAACAATCTGGTACAAATTATTTAAAAAAAGAAGACAGTGACAAACAGGTGCCTATATAAACATGACTTTGCACCAATAAGCTAGTGTAATTGTCTAATGTTTTGATATTTCTGCCTTTACTCAAAGCATAACTATCAACAACGGAAAGCAGCATACTAGTTATTTTGTACTCAAATATTGATTTTTTCATGGAAAATAGAAATTATTGTTTGGATCAGAAATTTTCAACCTTTTTCATCTCGTGGTATGCATAAAATAATTACTAAAATTCGATAGTACACCAATATATATATTTTTCCTAATCTTAAAAATATGTATAATTTTGATTCATTCACAGCAGGCAGCTATTGTTGTGTTGGCTGCTGTAATATTTTCTTATTTGACAATATAAGGGAAAAGAGGTCAGTGCCCCTGACTAAATAGTCAGGTATTGTATGTTTTAAAAATTATTGTAGCACATATGTTGAAAATTGCTGGTTTGTATACAAAAAAATTCATGATAATTTTTGCAATTTGAATCACTTAACCAATGCATTGGCTCACTGAGTTCTTTATTGGAATCCAGGAGTCATAGGTCAATCTCTTTTATAATTTATAGAAATAAGTCCCCCCTGATTTTATCTCTTGGTGCAAAGTGGCAGATTCATAAGTTGGAAGGGCTAACAAAGGGGAAACCTAATGAAATGACAACTGTGAAACTTGCACTGCCTGCCGCTTTTGTCAATGAAAGCCTTAAAGCAAAAGCATGATTGACACTCTATCATTTCAAAGAGTGACTGTGTGACTCAAATAGTTGTATTAGAAATATCTACATTTTACATATATGAGCAAATATTGCTGCTTCTGGATTAACACTGATATTTTATTAACTTGGAAAGATGTGTATATGCCCACATGAGTACATGCACTGTATAAGAAACTATACTGGAGAGAATGAAGGCACAGGCTATTTTCCTGGGTTGAAAGTCCACCAACACCATGAGGAGTCATTCTCAGAACTAGCGAAGTCACCACAGCTAAAGAACACTGCTTTTTCCTGAAGAAGACAGAGGACTGCCTTTTAGGGGCAGCAGAAACTCATGAAAACGTGATGTAAGCCACTACTACTTCGTAGAATGCCTGTTGCAAAGAGCATGCGGGGTAACCAGGAAATTATAAGTTGTGAACACAGAGTATTGGACTACCGTCTAGAAAAATAGCAGATGAAAAACAACTATATCTCTAAATCAATTTGTTTTTCCAATAGGAGTTCTTATAACTCTAGATTGTATCTGTCCTCTTTGCAAAGGTATTACGGGATAGCCAAACTGTGCTATTGAGTTCTCCTTCTTTGGCAAAAGATGAAGGTAGCTTTGCTAGTAATGTGATGTTTCCTTTTAAGAGCTCAACTCAAACTTTCACTGCAGGGCTTTCTCGAGATCTAGCATTCTAACGCTGTAGCAATCATACACTAGTGTGCTCTTTCTAGGAGTCTGTAGCCCTCTTAAAACAATGTTTTCGTAATCACCTTTATTTTTTCAATTATGAAGTTTATGACATATTTAATGCTGCATATTATAAAATTCTGAAGCTATTCAGAGGCGCTTTGCTCAATAAAATATTCATACACCAAAATTCATGCTTTTTCATCATGAGTAATATGTTTTAAAGTAATTTTCCATGGCTCCAGGAACACTGTGAGAGTGAAGGTAAAACTAATAGTTTCTTTTTGTACCTAGCCCCTAAAATACATAAAATTCTGTCTGCATAATGTTACAAGTGTTTTTGTTTAATACAGATGCTATCTACCCTTTAGATTGTCTTAGCGAATCCATAATAGAGTAATAGAGTAGTTGAACTCTAGTGGAGAAGATAACCATTAAGAGTATTGGACTGGGAGCAGTAAGCATTGCTACATCATTCAATGCTGGTGCCCCAGTGACAAAAATTGTGTCTGGAATCTTCTGGAAGGTACCAAGTACATAAATATTTGTTGGAAGAAAATCAGGAAGTGAGGAAGAAGAAAGGAAGGATGTAGTAGTAAAAAGAGGGAAGGAGCAGAAGAAAAAAGAAAAGGAGAGAGAACAAAGAGAGGAGAGATTGGGGCAAGAGAAGAAAGGAAGACTGTACTAGCTACGTATCCTTGGGCAAGTAATTGACCCTATAAGACTAACCCCTATTGAGTCAAATGTGTAGGATAAACCAAATAATTTCTAAAATTCCTACCAGCTCTAAAACTTTATTATTCTATTATTTAAAATGTCGATTGATTTCAATGGTAATAGAGATAAAAAGTACTTCGCTCATCAATGGAATATGTAAAAATACTCATAAAGTATTCTTTATTAGTCCAAACACTGGAGAATTCTTTATTTCAAATATTTAAACTCCTCTGGAACGATGAACTGAGTATATATTTGCCTACATGATAGACTGACAGAGCTCAGATTCATAATTGTTTCCATAGGTTTACTAAAGAACTTATCACTACTTTAGTTCAGCAATTTGAATATTATCCTCTTGTAATAAAGTATACTTAAGAGAAATGAAAGATAATGTCACCTAAAATGAACACGGTTGCATATTAATCTCTTGAAACTCTGACAGCCTAAAAAGTGTTTCCATAATGGTGTGGTTGAATTATCTTCTTCTAATTAAAGTACTACCACCACTTCCAAAATTATTATCTCACATAAGTGAGGTAATGCGATTTTTCCAAGTATCGATAAATCCCTATAATCTAAGGTTAGTTAACATGATGTGTCTGCTGAGCAAGTACTTACATTACAACATGCAGGATTGTTGCATTTACAGCAAACAAATTTAGAACCCTTTTTAAATATATATATTTTTTATTTCAGAGAGGATGAGAGAGAGAGACAGAGACAGAAATATCTATGATGTAAGAGAATCATTGATTGCCTGGCTTATACATGCCCCCCATTGGAGATTGAGCCCACAACCTGGAATCAAACTCAGGACCCTTCAGTCTGCAGGCCACCTAGGGCTAGAATCCTCTTAGAAGAAAATTGTATTTACTCAACTTTGAAAAAAAAGTCTAAGATCATTCACTTCATCTGAGCGTACACCAACCAAGCTAAGTTCTTGATATACACACAGTTGTAACTGTGTTCCAATGGTACGCTTTCTTCATTACACATACTGAAGGAGGTGATCTAAAGTAAAGAACTCCCATTACCCATGCATTTGCTGGCCTTGGATTGATATCTCTTTATCTTTTTCTCGTTTCCTTCCTTTCTCGTTTTTTACCTCTCCCTTTCCCTCTCTCCCTCTCTCTCTGTCTTCCTCTATCACATTCTTGATCTTCTAATGTAATAGCAAAAGCTGGTCAAGCAATTATTTAACTCAGGGCAGTTCATAAAATTAACCCCCTTCAAAAACATCTATAATAATAAAAGTGCAATATGCAAATTGGCCAAACAGCAGAACAACTCTCTGGACAACATTCCAGATGAACACAGGACTGTGAGAACCAAGGCAAACAGGGATACAAGGGCCAAGCCCCTTGCATGGATTTCATGCATTGGGCCTCTAGTCTACAGTAATAAAAGGGCAATATGTTAATTAATATCAGACAAAGCCACAGCTGCCGCAAAGTCCAGGACTCACAGCGGTCATTGGCTCATGGCAGCCATGGGCTCAGGTAGACATGAGCCTGGATAGCTGTGAATCTACAGGCTCATGGCAGCCGTGATACCTGGCAACTGTGAGGCCCAGGGCACAGGCCTCACAGCCACCACAGCCAGCAGTGGCAGCAGCAGTGGGGTGATGTGGATGGCACCTTCCCTTGATCATCCCTGTAGCCTCTCACAGACTTTGACTTAGGCCTGTTGCCCTTGGGGAGCAGGGCTATGGGGAGTTGGTATAAGCTGTCAGTAGGGCATCCCCTGAGGATACCTGGACTGTGAGAGGGGCAGGCTGGGACAAGCCCCCTCCCCCCAGGGTATGAATTTTGATGCACTGGGCCTCTGGTCTATAATAATAAAACTGTAATATGCTAATTAGACTGGATGTCCTTCCAGACATCCTTCGGGATGACCTTGCAGATGATGCCAGGGCTGCAAAGGAAGCTTAAGTCCCAGGTGCTGGAGGGAAGCCAGTGCCACCAACCGGGGGAAGGGAAGCCTACTCTTGCATGAATCTCATGCAACGGGGCTCTAGTATAGATAAAATGTAAAACTACCAAATACATTACACAAAGGAAACTGCAAAAATACCATAAATAGTATACCTGGTCTATGTTTTTTTAAATTTCTTTATTGATTAAGGTCTATGTTTTAATGGGGAGTCAGCCATGTAATTTGTAGTAATGCAATGACAGACCCAGATTTTGGGTGTCCATACTCACCATGGAGTTCAGATGAGGTAAGGTATGCTATTGACTAAAATAACATGAAATCATGCCATCCATGGATCTGCATGGCACATGGCCAGTTAAGAGCTGAGCTAGGTTGGCATTTGCTGCACTAGAGGTGAAAAAGTGCTTATATTATTCCTAGACCATCAGGCCCCAGTGTCTGGACAAGACAACTTTATGGACTTTGAGAATTTTTCACTTGCAACATACGGGGAATACAGAGGCATTTCACTTTGCTGATATGACTTTTTAGATTTCGTATCAGTGATGCCATGGATGTTACTTCTGAGAGGGTTAATATGAGAAATGAAAAAGCCACTCTTAACCAGACTGTACTCTTAACACTGTGATAAAGTGTGGGTGAGTTACTTAACATCTCTGTGGCTCAATTTACCTTTACCTGTAACTTGGAGATAAATATAATAATTAACTCATAGGGTTGGTGAGAGAAGTAAATGCATTGTTATGCAGGGTGGGGCAAAAGTAGGTTTACAGTTGTGAGTATGTAAAAGTATATTATTGCACTAGAGGCACAGTGCATGAAATTTGTGCAGAGGGCAGCGTCCTTCAGCATAGCCTGCTCCCTCTCCAATCTGGGACCCCTTGAGGAATGTCCAACTGCTCATTTATACCTGATCCTGGTGGGATTGGGCCTGAATGGCAATTGGGCATCCCTCTCACAATCCAGGACTTCTGGCTCCCAACTGCTCACCTGCCTGCCTTCCTGATTGCCCCTAACCACCAGCCAGCCTGATCACCACCTAACCACTCCCCTGTCAGCCTGAGTGATGCATAACTGCTCCCGTGCCAGCCTATTTGCCTATAACTGCCCTACACTGTGGGCCTTGTAATCCCTAAATACCCTCTCCTGCAGGCCCGGTCACCCAAAACTCCCCTCTCTTGCAGGCATGGTTCTTCCCAACTGACCAACCCTGTTGGCCTGATCACCCACAACTGTCCTCTCTTGCAGGCCTGGTCTCTGCCAAATGCCCTCCCCTGCTGGCCATCTTGTGGTGGCCATCTTGTGTCCACATGGGGGCAAGATATTTTGACCACATGTGGGCATTCATCTTGTGTGTTGGAGTGATGGCCAATCTGCATATTACTCTTTTAATAGATAGGATAGAGGCCTGGTACATGGGTGGAGGCCAACTGGATTGCCCTGAAGGGTGTCCTGGATCAGGGTGGGTGTTCCCTTGGGGTGTGGGATGGCTTGGACGAGGGGCCTGTGGTGGTTTGCAGGTGGGTTGACTTGTTTAAAATTCACAAGATTTCTATCAGAAATGTAGAAAGGTAACTGATTCCTGGAAGGATAAGCGATTTGATCACAACAACAGTGCCAATAATTAGCGGAGCCAATGATGAAATCCAAGCATTCCGAATCAAGTGATTTTGAGGAGAGCACTTGATTCCGAATGCCCTACTTCTGTTTGCACCCACTAGCTACTCCATCTTCTGCTATGGCTCCCCTGTGCTTTCTAAGACCATCTTAAATCTTGTCTTTCATATATCAGAAGACTAGGTCAGACCTCAGTGTTCTTCACCTCTAAAGCTTCAGAGCAGCCATACACTCCTTGGAAGTTGGGGCAATCTATTTTTAAAAATAATTATCTAACATCCTGGAATAGCACCTCTATTTTCTCTAATTCTAAAAAAATTGATTTTCTTTTGGTTCATATTTGCCTTTTTGTCCAATTAGATCTGATACTCCTTAAGGTCAGGAGCCACATCTCATGATTCTTTTATGTCTTACATAGAATTTGGCACCATGTATATATTCAGTAAAAAAAAAAAAAGATGATTATTTAACCAAGGGACACATAACTAGGTCAAGCTGACTGACCTTGGTGCCTCACTTTAACAGCTGATAAGCAGACATTCAGTTTTTCAGCCCCTTTCTTGATTATTCAATTATTACAGCAGCCCTTTCCCTAGTTTTCTCTCTTCAATGCTAATGTTTCCTTTATATTTTCTGTCATCAGTTTTTAAAGTGTCTCAGGTTCTGGCATTTGAAAATAAGTTTCAAAATAAAACATAAAATGACATTTGGGGATGAAAACAATAAATTATTTGAGATTCATTTAATGGAGCTTAGTTTAATTAAAATAAGCTTTAAAATGAGGAAGAACTCCATGACCTGATATGGAATAAGATCCCAGGACATATTTTTTTTAATATATTTTATTGATTTTTTACAGAGAGGTGAGGAGAGAGATAGAAAGTCAGAAACATCGATGAGAGAGAGACATCGATCAGCCACCTCCTGCACGCCCCACTGTGGAGATGTGCGGAAAGCAAGGTACATGCCCCCAACCGGAATCAAACCTGGGACCTTTCAGTCCGCAAGCTGATGCTCTATCCACTGAGCCAAACCAGTCTTGGCCCAGGACATATTTTTAAGAAAAAAAAAATCGGAGATTTGGAAGCATGTTGATGTTTCACAGTGATTTCAAAAAAGAAAAAAAAAACTTAAACAACAACAACAACAAAAACAAATTAACTGAACTGTACTTCAAATGAATAACATAACCACTTGGAGGGGAGAGGGGATGGAGAACTAACCCAGCCAATTTTTTAAATAAGATCTTTTAACTATATAAATTTAGGCTAAAGACAAAAATAAATCTGAGTGAATATTGTGCATGAGTCAGTGGACTTCATTTCACAGTGTCATGAGTTAGAAATTCTGAAATTACTTTCTATGTATTTTAGAATAGAGTAAATATGTTAACATGCAGTGTTAATGAGATCCAGGTTTCTCAATGTAAGAGAAGGGAGTTATAAATATGGAAAGCAAAATGGATAAAATGAATCCTGTGTTGTGGGATGAGAATTAGAGGTGTGAGTGCAGGAGATAGAGAATTAAATAAGATAGGTCTGTGTCCTTAAGAACCTTTCCTTTGCAGGGAAGAGGGCAAGCATGAAAGTAGGTCTGTGGAACACACCTGCTAGTGATGAGGCATGGTCTGCACATTGGACATTTGGTTCAGTCTGGGAGGGGTGGGTACCACAACAGGAAAATAGATAACCCTCAAGTAGAACCCTCAAAGATCAGGAGGAACAAACTAGAAAAAGGGTTAGGGGAGAGGGAGGATGCTTGGAAGCCATTTTCAAGGACTGGAAGAACATCAAAAAGACAGGACAGCACAGGCATATTTGAATAAGTTAAGTCCTTACAAGTAGGTAAACTTCATAAACACAAGACAGCAAATTTCAAAAAGCTGAAACCAGAAGCAAGATTATATTAGAAACGGTACCTTGAATTAGAGCTATTTGGAATTTTTTAAAATATATTTTATTGCTTTCTTACAGAGAGGAAGAGAGAGGGATAGACAGTTAGAAACATCAATGAGAGAGAGACATCGATCAGCCACCTCCTGCACGCCCCCTACTGGGGATGTGCCTGCAACCAGGATACATGCCCTTGACCGGAATCGAACCTGGGACCTTTCAGTCCGCAGGCTGACGCTCTATCCACTGAGCCAAACCGGTTTTGGAAGAGCTATTTGGAATTTTCTGACTGAATCAGTTCATAGAGAAAACAATGCCAAGAACCATAATAAGTGCAAAAGATGACTAAATAAAAACAGTAATACGATGCACCAACTATGTGACCAGAGAAAGAATTTCCGTCTTTTGCCAAAGCATCAGCCCAGTGTTTATCTCTGATATCCCAAAAAGAATTGCAATGGAGCTGCAACTTCTCAATAGGATGGGTGGAAGCCTGGCAGGCAATGCAGACAGAATCCTAATTAAACATAAGCTTAACCCAAGAGGTGAAAATTAAGTGGGAACTGATGCAATTGAGACACTGTGGCATTGTTGTAAAGATACTTGTGGAATAAAGGATAATGCCACAGAGCCTGCTGACCATAGAGAAAGGATCAACTTATGACAAGAGGAGAATTTGGGCCATAAAGGAGTACTCCCTGCCCCCGTCCCCCACCCCCCCCCCCCTCAACACACACACACACTACTCAGGAGGACCTTGGCAACGGAGAGCACACAGCCACATAGTCAAAACATGTGTGGAGTTTCAGGAGATGGCACATTTCTGTGAGCAAGTCAGTTTTAAATAGCTCCCAGAAATCTAGAAGTCTAACAAAAAGAGGTATTTCCTTTTTTTTTTTTAACTTTTCCATTCTCTGTTAATGGTCATACTAATCACTCCTTTAATCAGGCCGGAGAACCAGAGGCTCGGGGGTCTTACACACTGCAGTTGTTTGTGGAATAAACCTGAGCAAATAACAGCATAACATGGTTTATGAAACCAGAGGGTTTACACTCCATAAATAACTTCCATTTATTCTAATTCTTTACACATACACCATTTTTGAAGACTGGATGATAGTTTTTGCTATTGTGTGGTTGACTTCTTACACAAATATACTCACTCTCTCTCACATGATGTAATAAAAATACCAATTGTGAAGATACATGTTTTTAAACAAATAAAAGATCCATATAGCCGGTCTAACAAAATAGGTCTAGAAACTTCATGAGGACATTTTATGTAGTCTTTTGTCAATAGTAATTGTCTAACAGTCTTAAAAATTCTGTATCCTAATATCAAAGTTTTGGGGCAGCATTTGAAAGGATTTGACACCTTAGAGTTACTCAAGATAATGTGCGCTCTATGCTATTTTATTGCAAATTAAGTTCTACATTTTCTGTTTAATAAAAAAGCAATAACCTATGATCAGAAATAGCACTAGTTAAAGAATGAACACAGAAGTTTGCATGTGAAAACATCTCAAACAGCAAATCCAAATACAAAGCAAATAAAACCAATTAGATAATTTAAACCCAAAAATATAAAAATAATTTTATTATAAAGCATGGATTAGTTTCACACAACAGCAAAAAATAAATAAATAAGCCCACATTCATTTACTGAGCAAAAGAAAGTGGGGGAAATGCTCTTGTCTTCGGGGGATAGTCACCTTTTTTTGGTTAAATTCAATATTCAAAATGTGCCTAATTCTTATAATCCAAATATGTGACACTGCTTGTGTTTCCATGACTACTGCTCTGAAAACCATATTAATTATTCAAGTGGCCCATGCCATTCTCCCTGCATGCCCTAAGGAATGCTGGGAACTGCAACATGCCATTATAAAGGAAAAAGCTGTTAAACAGACTGTATGACCAAATTTAAACAGGAAAGTTACTCCCTTGAAGTCCAGACTTCATCCTGATAACACTAAGCAGTGTTATTTTGTCCTTGGGACAAAATAAAATGAAGGAATGAAAGAGTTTTGCTTCATGTTTACTATCTTAACCATTTTTGTAAGACCATGTAAGTGTGGCCTCTGCTTAATCCTCTGATAGAATCTTATTTTAAACCAACTCAGTTGCCTTCCATAGAACAGTGCCATCTAGACATTGTAAAACTTGTAGGGAATCAGATAATCAACGTAATAGGAAAAATTGTAAGAATCTGAGTGTCATACCTGCTGATGCCTGAATACCACAATAACCATAATTTGTGCAGCATGTGATCTCGCTTTCATCATAAATAGCATTATCAAAGCAGATGCAGAGAGATCTGAATGTATTCAAGCAACATAAACACAGCTACTGATTTCTTGTCAAAACTAAACTTGCAATGTCAATTCTGTAGCAGGGCAAGGAGGGGCATTATCAGCCCAATTATTCAAAAACGGGCGAGAGGAAAGCTAGCAAGTACAATAACCTGCCATTTAGATTCTTCAGGGTGTGACAAATGCTTAAACATACATTTGCAGTTATTTTCACTTATTATATTATTTTATGTACTATATTATATCATAACATTATTTAAGTAATGCTTATATAATACATATTATTATATGTCATTTTATGCTAATACATTATTATTTGCACTTATATGTTATTTGCATTTAATTAGTAATGGGACACAAGTTGATGTTTCCAATTTCAACTTCTAAGGCCTCTGACTTGGGGCATTTAGAGAGATTTACACTATTAGTGTACTTCGTTAATATCAATTTCTTATTTACCATGCACATATAAGGAGAAGAAAGAAGTGCAAAATTTCCAGAACCAAAGACTGTGAGAGAATTCAGGTGATGTGAATATAATGGATTCTATACTGCATAATCTTGCAATCAAATTTCAAAATAATATGATAAAAATTATACCCTGTGGAAATGTAATCACCTGATATAAATGATAAATAATAAAATCAAATGACACGTAACAATTATCTAAAACATAATGAATGGTCTATTTGCTAATTAAAGGTAAAATAATGTGTATTGTAATTACTATTTAATATTCAGTAATATAATTTATCTATAGTTAACTTATAATCATTTTTATGAATTAAATGCTGATGGAAAGGAGTTATCAATGCTTACCCTATAAATAAACAGCCTTTATTATTCATTACTAGAGGCCGAGTGCACACATTGAGAGAGGGTGGTTCTCAGGTGATGCAACCAGGAATCAGGCTCCCTCCTGTCTGGTTCTGGTTCCATCACCCAAGAACTGCAGCTGCCAACTCACCATAGCTTGACAGCTCCTGGATTGAGCGTCTGCCCCTAGTGGTCAGTGGATATCATAGCTACCAGTCAACTGGTTACTTAGGCTTTTATATATATAAATAGATTATTTTCATCAACCAAGTACCACTCAAATTGTCAGAAAACTAATTACAGAATAAAAGTTGACTTGTGAAATCTACTAGGAAGATTTCAATTCAATTCAACCACTACTTATTGAACCTGTTAGGAATTAGCAAAATAAGACTGTGTGAGACAAAAGAAGTGCTCAGATACCAGACACACACACACACACACACACACACACACACACACATGGATGCACACACCAGTCTGCCAGCACTTAGCATACATTAACTTTATGAATCTGCACAACATCCCAACAATGCAGGAGATAATAGCATTATCCATATGGACTTCTCAGTCTCATCATCTCTAAAATGGAAATAATAATGTGTACTTATTAATATTTTGCTGAGGATTAAATAACAATGTAAGTGAAAGACATGGTCCAGTATCAGTAACTGATAGTCCTTATTATTTCTTAAGTTTATTTTATTGTTGAGAGTGTTACCGATGTCCCCTATTTTCTCTCCTCTACTCCCTTCTATTCATCCCCCTAAGCTTTCACATGTCCGTTGTCTGTGTCCATGGGTTATGCATATATGCTTAAAAGGTATTTGTTTAATCTCACCCCACTCACCTTCTCTTTGAAATCTGTCAGTCAATTTCATGGTTCCATGCATGTGGTCCTATCATGTTAGGTAATTATTTCCTTCTTTAGATTCAACATATAAGTCAAAGCATGTGATACTTGTCTTTTTCTGATTGGCTTATTTCTCTTGCCATAATAGTCTCCAAGTCCCTCAAAGTGTAAGAGATTCTTCATTTTTAGAGTTGAATAATGTTCCATTGTATAAATGGATCACAGTTTTTTAATCCACTCATCTATTGATGTGCACTTGGGCTATGTTGTCCAGATATTACCTATTGTAAATAATGCTGCTATGAACATAAGATTACATATATTCTTTATTATTGATGCTTTAGATTTCTTAGGATATATTCCCAGAAGTGGGATTACTGGATCAAATGGAAGCTCCATTTTTAATTTTTTGAGGAAATGCCATACTGTTATCCATGGTGGTTGCACCAGTCTGAATTCCCACCAGCAGTGCATTAGGGTTCTCCACATCCTGGCCAGCACTTGTCATTTGTTGATTTGTTGATGGTAACCATTCTGACATGTGTGAGGTGATATTTCATTGTGGTTTTAATTTGCATCTCTCAGATGATTAACAATATTGAGCATTTTTTTCATATGTCTATTGGGCATCTGTATATCCTCTTTAGGGAAGTGTCTATTCAGGCCCTTTGGCCAAGTTATAATTGGATTGTTTGTCTTCTTGAGTTGTATGAGTTTTTGTATATTTTGGAAATTAACCCCTATTAGATAAGTCATTGGCAAATATGGTCTCCCATGTTGTGAGTTCCATTTGCATTTTGAGGATGGCTTCTTTTGCTGTGAAAAAAGATTTTTTAGTTCTATGTAGTCCAGTTTATTTTTTTCTTTGTTTCTCTTGCCCTAGATAATGTATCTGTGAAAATTCTGCTAAGTGAGATATCTGAAATCTTCATGTTTTCGTGGTTGATTTCTAGTTTCTTGCCACTGTGATCTGAGAAGATGCTTGATATGATTTCAGTATTCTGAAACATGTAGAGATTTGTTTTAGGTCCTAATGTGTGATCTGTCTTTGAGGATGTACCATGTGAACTTGAGAAGTATGTATATTCTGCTGCTTTTGGATGGGATGTTCTGTAAAAGTCAATTGAATCCATTAGATGTAATGTGACATTTAAGGTTTCTGTTTCCTTGATTTTTTGTCTGAATAATCTAGCCAATGATAACAGTGGATTGTTGAAGTCCTATAACATAACTGGTTTTATAGTAATGAAAAATAATAAACTCTTTTGATAAATTTTCCCCTAAAGCTTTTTGTAGTACTGTATAAAACGTTTATTTTTTTGCTATCACAGTCCTCCATTTATAGTGTCATTTAAATGATCAGAAACAACTGACTGAGTAAAGATGAGCATGTGCTTCATTTTCAGAAATCAAATCCTATGTGCATTAAGCAGCCATGATTAGTTCATCTCTGATGAGTCACTTTAGGACTCAGGCATTTGAGAATAAATTCTTGAAGCAATGGTAATCAGAGAATGAAAAGGGGTCAACGAGGTATTTGCTCAGCTGTAAGGTGA
>PVJN01039732.1:0-19650 GCA_004026805.1 Lasiurus borealis
TCCTTTTATAGTTGTTTTATTCAAATAAGGATCTAAAGAAAGTCACACATTTCATTTCCTTGTATGTCTCTTAAGTTTCTCTTAATTTAGAGCAGTACCCACTCCCCTATTTTGTGTGTGTGTGTGTGTGTGTGTGTGTGTGTGTCAGGAAAAGGGGTGCTTTAATATCCATGGAAGAGATCACAAATTACCAATATTGTTTCTCTCCTTCTTCAAAGAAATGAAATTTTAAGTTGGGTCCATGACTGCCCAATATAAAGACCACACATCCCAGGCACCATAGACATAGCCATGTGTGCAAGAGTGACAGTGAACTTTACAAGTTCGAGGTGGTATCCTTCAAGGAGAGCCATGCTCTCTCCTTACCCATTCTTCCTCCCCACAGCCTAAACAGCAGGCAGGTGTGGTGTGACCCATCCTGAACCATGCAAACATCACAGTGCCCAGGAATGGCAGAGCCGCAGAACAGAAGGCATCGGGGCCCCTGCTGGTTCTGTGGAGTGGAGCTTCTCTTCCAGCTTCATCTGTTAAATGAGACATATGTCTACCTCACTTGTTTTGGGATTTTGTCGCAAGCAGCTACACACTTATGCTTACAAATTTAGTATTTTATATGTCTTCAACTTAATTTTTTGTTCCTGTCCCTTTGGGA
This sequence comes from Lasiurus borealis, assembly GCA_004026805.1. Classification (NCBI taxonomy): domain Eukaryota; kingdom Metazoa; phylum Chordata; class Mammalia; order Chiroptera; family Vespertilionidae; genus Lasiurus; species Lasiurus borealis. The sequence goes on from PVJN01039732.1 coordinate 653, forward strand.
AGATATTTCATTCTGGTTTTCTTCAATTATTAAAAGGAATGATATTGATACCTATCTCATAGCATTGTTTTAAGAATTAATTCATTTATTTATCTATCAACAGATAGATATTACCACATGTCAGTTAATGTACTGTGCACTGGCTGTGTATATGTAGTGTCAAATAAGACATTTTTCCTAACAATCTATCAAGAGAGGCAACAAAAAACAGATAATCACCTTATAGTGCAATAGTTTTTACAGTAAGAGATTAGGCACAGTGTGCTATGGAAACAAGTGAGGCTCATCCAGCTCTGCCAGTGGGGGCTTTCTGAGGCAGAATGGGATCAAAGGAGCTGATGTTCGATCAAGAACTCCCACGCTGTCAGGAGCTGTACATCCCTGAGAGCTATGCAAACCATTTGCTGTCTTTCCTACTTACTCAGTTGATAAGGTATGTTGGTGTCCTGCTTTGTACGAGGCACTGTGCTGAATGCTACACAGGCAGCAATGAGTAAAATATGGTCTGTGCTCTGCCTGGGAGACGTACACAGTCCAGTAAGGGAGACAGACACTAAGAGATAAATTATAAAACACAGTGAGAAGTATTTCAAGGAGACTCTGAAGTAGAAAAACAGAGCACGAGTAAAAATAATAGTAATTAACTCTAACTGAGCTCTCCCCATGAACTCAGCACTATGTTCAATACTTTATACACATAGGTGATTTTTAATGATGATAGCAATAGCACAGGGTTTGAGCCAGGTGCTCTTCAACATGCTTTGTATACATTAATTTATTTATTCTTCACAATAATAACCCTAAAAGATAAATAATGTTATCCTCATTCTCAGGTGAGAAAACTCAGGCACGGACAGCTTAAATGACTTAATTGCTCAATATCATGTGGCTGATGAGTGGTACAACAAGGACATGAACTTGGGCTTCAACTCTGCATTGTCAGCCACTCTGCTGGAGCTGCCCCAGAGCAACTAAGACATGTAGAGACAAAGAGAAGGCTTTGGGGGGAGATGAAAGTTTATATGGCCCTGAGCTACAGTAGATCAATACTTACAGAGAGGAGATTGTAGCTATTTGAGGAAGACTTGACAGGATTTGGCTTATTATATATTGGTGATGGATGGAAGAGAGATAGAGAGAGCTAGGAAGCTGATGAGAGACCATGGGAGGCACTAGTATAAAAGGGTGGGAAAATGTTAATACCATTCATCAAGAAAATGATAAGAAGACAGATAAAGGGAAAGATAAAGAACCTTGATTTGATTATGTTCTTGAAAGGCCTGATGGATGTTCAAATGCAGGTTAGGAGCTGGAGCTCAGGGAAGAGTAGGAGGCCAGAAATAGATTTCTCAATTATCAACATGTTATAGTTGATCATAGAAGCCATGAGATGAGATCATACCTGAAGTATATGTGTATGACAAGAATATAAGATAACCAAGAAGAGAACCAGGGTAAACCCTAATGTTTAAGGATAGACTGAGTTGGTGAGACAATAAAATAGAAGGTATCAGATGAAAGTTTTCCCCTTCTTATTGCCATGAACAAGGAAATAAATTCTGGAGCTTTAGCAGCCATCTTACAACAGTGGAGGAGAAAATCAAGAGAACCAGAGATTTGGCTTTCTAAAACTTCTGAGTAGGTATTCATGCAGTAGTAGAGATTATTCTTAGCTATAAAGTGAGAATAGCTGTCACAAAGGACAACTGTGAAAGCTAAGCCTAGAACAGTGTTTGTTATATATTCTACACTTCTTTTTTTTTTAATATATTTTATTGATTTTTTACAGAGAGGAAGGGAGAGGGATAAAGAGTTAGAAACATCGATGAGAGAGAGATATTGATCAACCGCCTCCTGCACACCCCCTACAGGGGATGTGCCCACAACCAGGATACATACCCTTGACTAGAATCAAACCTGAGACCTTTCAGTATGCAGGCCTATGCTCTCTCCACTGAGCCAACCCGGTTTCTGCTATTCTACACTTCTTAAGCAGATATGGCACAAAAGATATGTGGTGGTAAAATTTTCTTAAGTGTTAGACAATATGGGAGCAAAGTCAAGGAAAGCAAATGGTTGAAATCTCTAGAGTTGGGGACCAATTGCAAGGGGTAAAGACAATGGGTTACAGAGAGTAGATGGTGAAAATATGTTTCTATGACCAGTGAGTTTGAGTTGAGTAAAAAAGATAAATCCAGGTAACTGTTGACATCTTGGATCTTCCCATCTTGTGGAGAGGTTGAGTAAGGACTAACTGCAAGACTAGTAGTTAAAAAGAAATAGAGGGTCAAATATGGTGATCAGAGGACAGTATTCCCATAATTTAATATTTTAGAGGTAAAGTGATTTCAAACAGTGACAAGTATAAAAGTAAAAAGTTATAATGAAGCAGAAGTGAAGGCTGTTGTAAAAATAATTAATATTAATAGTCAACATTGTATTTTAGTCCTTGTCTACTAGGTTCCAGATGTATTGTTTTACTAAGGCTTCCATAACAAATATCATAGATTGAGTGGCTTAAACAATAGAAATTTATTTTCTCATGATTCTGGAGGCTAGGTCTTCAAGATCAAGGTGTTGGCAGCCTCAGTCTCTTCTGAGGCCTCTTTCCTGGGCTTTTAGATAACTATCTTCTTGCTGTGTCTTTACATGGTCTTCCTTCTATACCTCTGCATTCTAACCTCTTCTTTTTATAAGGATACCAATCATTTTGAATTAGGTCTCACCCTAATGATTTTATTTTACTGAATTAAGACCCTATCTTCAAACAATCACATTCTGAGATACTAGGGATTAGGACTTCAATATATGAGTATGATAAGGGGAGAAACACAGTTTAGCCCATAACACAAGCAATGTGCTAATTTTTCTATATCTGAGTGCTAAATTTCTCCCTGCAACATTTAATCCTCACACAAGCCTTTTGAGAACAAAGGTACTCTTTTCAATTTTACAAATAAAAAACCCCCTAATACTCAAGAGATTAAGTAACTTGGCCAGTGTCTTACTTAGTTTGAGCTGCTATAACAAATTATCATAGTGGATGGCTTAAACATCAATTTATTTATCACAGTTCTGGAGGCTGGGAAGTCCAAGATCCAAATTCAGTGTCCCATGAGAACCCTCTTCCTGGTTTGCAGATGGTGACCTTCTCACATTATCCTCCCTTGGCAAGAGAAAGAGAACTCCTGTCTCTTCCTCTTTTTATAAGGACTTTTATCCTATCATAAGGGTCCCACCCTCGTGGCCTAATCTAACCTTAATTACTTCCCAGTGACCCCACCTCTAATACCATCACACTGGAGATTAGAGCTTCAACAGATGATTTGGGAGGGCAGAGTCACAAACGTTTAGTTCAGTTTACAAGCGTCCAAGTACACCCTGCTGTTATCTGGTAGCGCTTGTATCTGAGCTCAGATCTGATTCCCAAGCCTGAGTGACTTCTTTCTAACTTTCTTCTTCCTCTAAATTGTACACACTATCTTCTTCTACAATGTATTAGAAGAGGCTCTTGCATCTAATATAGGTCAAGAATATTTTTTAGTCCCACGTTCTGTGATAGGTAACAAAAATAAATAAATAAAAAGGAGGTACCAACAATCAGGAAAGGAAAGCATGAGGCAGTTTTGAAGGAGACCAGTATGGGGAGAAGAACTAAGTGACTTAACGGTGGCTATGAATGAGGCATAACTCCAGGATGCTGATTTCTGTTTGCCTACAGTATTAATTTCCTATTTTTATATCAAATGATCACAAATTTAGTGGCTAAACATACCACAAATGCCTGACAGTCTTGGAGGTTTAAAGTCTGAAACGAGTCCTATGGAACTAAAATCAAGGTGTTGGCAGGGCTGTGTTCCTTCTGGAGATCCCAGGAGAGAATTCATTTCCTTGACTTGTCCATCTTCAGGAGGCTGTCAGCATTCCGTGGCAAATGGGCTCTCCTTCCATCTCTAAAATGCACCCCTCCAAACTCTGCTTCTTTTGGTACATCTTTTTTTTTTTTTCACTGTGACTCTTTTGTCTCTCTCTTATAAGGATCCTTGTGATTACATTGCACCTACCCAGATAACCTAGGATAATTTTCCCAGGTCAAGTCCCTTAATTATATCTGCAAAGTCCCTTTTTCCATGTAAGCAACATATTCATAGGCTCCCCCAGGGATTTAGGGCAAGGACATATCTGAGAGGGGAGCATCACTGAGCCTACCACACCTAGTAATGGTTGTCCATTAGTGAATAGTTGAAGTAGGAGGGAAAGTACATTTCAAAGTATTGTTAATTATAGGCACCTTCCCCTACTTTTCCCAGAGGCAAATCTTTCTCTCTCTCTTTGCACAGGGAAGGTGGCCGCTGTGTATCAGTTCTTATATAACTCTGACATTCATTATTTCAGGGTCCTCTCCTGAGGACAGACTCCATCTGTACATGCAGGGTGAACATCATTACATCCCCTGAAAGAAAATAGAGCCAGGGAAACCTGATATTGCTTTGATCTTAAATCCAGAAACATGGGGTTTGTTATTAAGATAAGAATAATTATAGATAGATATACAAACTCATCACCACCTGAGTGGGCAGGGAAAAGGGCTGATTTATTTATGGTCACTCTTACATTAAAGCTGCAGAACTTTGAGACCCTAGCTTTATACATGGGTTCTCATATTACACTTACCAGTTTGGGCTTTTTCTTTTTTCCCCCCTCCCCCTGTGAGATTGTGAAAGAGAAACTCAAGGTCACCAGTTTGGTGTATGCCCTCAGGGTAAAAATTATTTCACACCTAAAGTTTAAGTTTGAATTCCTATTATCATTTGTTTTTTTCTTTTGTTATTTAATTAAGATTTTGTTTTGTTTTTTACCTTAGTTTTATACAGGAGCAGGCAAAAGTAGGCTTACAGTTTTTAAGTTTACAGAACAAAGTTTATTCTTATATTGTTATTTCTTAATTATTGTATTATTTTCCATACGAACAACTATAAACCTACTTTTGTACAACCCGTATAATTGAAGTGCCATAAACTACATATCTGATGAATTTTAGCAATATGCACTCCTGAAACCAACACTCTAACCAAGATAATGAACATTTTCATCAGCTCTAGCATTTCCTCTTGCCCATCGGTAACACATTCCCCCACCTACCCTCCAAGCAACCACTTTCTATCCCTATGCCATCACCATCACTATAGAACTACTTGCTATTTCTATAGATTCAGTTGCATTTTATAGAATATTATAGAAATTATACAGTGTGCAATCTCTTTTACTTGGATCCTTTCACTTAGCATAATAGTGATGGAATTAATCCATTTTGTCCCTCCCTCCACCCCTTTTGGTTTTCGACTGTATTCTCTATGTTGTTTCTAACTCATGCTTACATTTAGTTTTTTAAAAGTATTTTATCCAGACTTTTCAATAGTTTTTCATAGGAAGGTTAGTCAGAGTATGTAGTTTGCCATACTTCCAAAAGCAGATGTTTCATCTTAATGTCTAGTGGAAATGTGTCTTCTGAGGCCTTTTGATAGCCATTGCTGGGGAGTGAGTGGGTTGTGAATAATAACATACACCACTCCAGGATTCCTATCTTCTAAGAATTTCATTTCTTTGGCTACATGATACCAATGCATTTCTAGCATCTCAGCTTCATATAGATAGCAGAAGCTACTTAAAGAAGGACTTGCTACAGGGTAGTTTGAGGCAGATTTTAGTTTCCTCCCAAGTTTCCACCTGCCCTTTACACTTAGATATGAACAGTTGGTGTTTTACAGCCTTACATAATGCCAGGCAAATGCAGTTTGCCATGCATCCTTTCCCTTCCAATGTGATTACACCTTGTAATTCCTTCCCACTCTGACACTCCAAATTACATTTGTATGTTGGGGAATGTTACGAGGCCATTTAACAACAAAATCAATGTGTATTGTGTCAGCAGACAGGATCCAGGACACTATACAAGCTACGGACATGACAGGAGAGCTGGGAAATGTCAGAGGGCAATGGCTACCTCTAAGGCAATGGAATAAGCTATACACAGGGCAATCCCTAGGGGAATGCAGTTCTCCTGCATGTCCCCTATTGGGTATTGAGCCCACAAGCTGGACATGTGCCCTGACCAGGAATAGAACTGTGACCTCCTGGTACATAGATCAATACTCAACCATTGAGCCACACCAGCTGGGCATGTTTATTGCTTTTTCAAGAAACTACAGGCCACATTCATGAGATTTGTCTGAGTCATGGCCTTGCTTCCTTCACTGCAACCTCATGGCAGACTGGAAAAAAATACTAAGTTGGATGAGGAAAAAACTCTCATATAATGGCAACTATGTGGGCCAGGCATTCAAAGGAGAGTTTTCATAGGTTGCATCATGTAGGACATGATTCCCTCAGTGCCAAGAGTTGTGTGAATCCCCATTAAGATAGAGTCGACAGGAGTTTATTTAGAGCCAGGAAGCTCCAAACATAGGCAACCACCTCATCCTGACTCACAAAGATGATTTTCCACTCAAGAGTCATCTCCCATCCTCTTGGCAAACAGGGCTTGCATTTTATTCTAGTGAGTAATCCTTTCCTTGAGTGACTCAGAAGGAAAATCCTGATTACTTCAAGTCAGCCTTGGTGGTCCCAATTCCTGTCATCATATATTTATTGGATACCTACTCTATGTCAGACAGGTTCTGAGGAATTAGCAGTGAACAAAACATAATCCCTTTCCTCAATCTAGAGGATCTAACCTAAAGATAAAAAAATAAAGCAGTATAATGTTATACTCTATGGAAAGAAATGCTTTAAACAATAATGAAGCAGAATAAAGATTCAAACAAAGTCACAGAGGGTACTATTTTAGATAGCATGGTTAGGAAAGAACTTTTAGAGTTTAAATTTTTTTTTAAATGTATTTTCTTAATTTTTTACAGAGAGGAAGGGAGAGGGATAGAGAGTAAGAAACATTGACCAGCTGCCTCCTGCACACTCCCTACTAGGGATGTGCCCCCAATCAAGGTACATGCCCTTAACCAGAATTGAACCTGGGACCCTTGAGTCCACAGACCGATGCTCTATCCAGTGAGCCAAACCAGTGAGGGCCGGAGAGTACATTTTAACAGAAACTTAAAGACAGGCGAAAACTTAATTATAAATACACTTTGGTATCATCAGTACCTAAAGCACCTTTGAACAGGTATACCTGCTATTTAAGCTTTTTTAGTAATACTAGTCTTTCAGTACTCAGAATGGTGTGGCCCAGGGGTAGACAAGCTCCACAGGTACAGGACCAGCATGGAGAGCCACAGCCAGACATCAGTCAGTCGCTGGTTTCCCATTGCTTCATGAGTCACTTGCTGTGTTTATATTCATCTGCTCCGTTACCATAACAACAACAGCCCTGCAGTGTTTCATATCTTTGGAGAAATGCCAACATGTGATGAGTGAAGAGTTTATTATTTCAAGTGCCTTTAAAGTAAAGGAAAAACATCCTAAGGGCAGTCTTCACAGACATTACTTCTTGATGCATGGGGAGGTCAGTTCACTATCCCATCATCACCAAAGCTGTGTTTCTGTATCTGTCTGACCAGCCCCTGATACGTTTAGTTAGGAGCAAACATGTGACTTGGCTCTTCCTAGTGAGATGTGAGCAAAGGTATCTGGCCATGTTTTTCTTTGTCTTAACAAGACACACCTACCTGAAAAGGCCACATACTGTATGATTCCAATCATCACAGTCTGGGAAAAGCACAACTATGGAGATAGTAAAAGATCAGTAGTTGCCAGGGGTTAGAGAGGAGGCAAGGTTGACTAGGTGGAGCACCTATATGAATCCTAATGGTAGGATTACTATTCTGTATTCTATATGATGGACACATGTCATTATACATTTGTCAAAAGCTGTAGAATGAACAACACCAATAAAGAATCTTAAAGTAAACTATGGACTTTGGGTGATAACAATGTGACAAGTAGATTCATCAGTTGTAACCCATTTACCCTCTGATTGGGATGTTAGTAGTCTGGGAGAGGCAGGTGTGGAGGAAATAGCTATATGGGAGTTCTGTATTATCTGCTCAATTTTGCTGTGAATCTAAACCTATTCTTAAAAAGTAAAGTAGATGCCAAAACCGGTTTGGCTCAGTGGATAGAGCGTCAGCCTGCAGACTGAAAGGTCCCAGGTTTGATTCCGGACAAGGGCACGTACCTTGATTGTGGGCGTATCTCCAGTGGGGGCCGTGCAGGAGGCAGCTGATCGATATTTCTCTTCCATTGATGTTTCTAACTCTCTACCCCTCTCCCTTCCTCTCTGTAAGAAATCAATAAAATATATGTTAAAAATAAATAAATAAAGGAGAGAGAGAGAGAGCAGATCATCCCTTATCTCTATTAAGCTATGTCATGGTAGCAACCCATCTTGTAAAATACAAAGGCAGCCAGATGAGGATAAATAAATAGGACATTAGAAAGAACTTGAGGTTGTTGAATTTCTTAATTAACCAACTCTAGTGCCACCCTAAATTTCCTTATAGTTTAAGACTGTTGACTTGGGATTTTTTATACTTGCAACCAAAACATACCAATTAATACGAAGTTACCTAGGACTATCAATTTGCCTTGGTTTGCCCAGAATTACCCTGGTTTTAGCTCTGCAAAACCTGCATCCTTGGAAGCCCCTCAGTCCCAGGCATCAGGGAACAGTTAGTCACTTAGTCACCACTTCATAGACTTTTTTAGACAAACATCATCATGTCTTCTCCGTTATTAAATCCAATGGATACTTTTCAAACATTTTCTTATTTGAGGTTTCTGAATTTTGACACTATTCACCACTCCCTGGTAGCTCAAAGGGCACAGCAAGCAGGAAAAGTTTAAGGGTCAGGGTCGTGGCAAGATTTATTGGGGTAAAGGGAAATAATACGCCTTCAGGGAAGTAGAGCTCAGACAGCTCTTGTAGCAACCGTTTCCTGAGATCCCTGATAATCCTCCATATATTTTCTTGGTGTTTTGGGAATTAGCAGGCTTTCTTTCAAACTATCCATTCCATTTCCTGGGTTTTCCCAGGCTAGACTCTGCCTCTCTATATTGCCATTTAGGCTCCTACTGTGCTTGCCTCGAAGTTCTGCTTCCTCATCCCATTTCTATTGCACCACACACTTACCTTTCCTGTGCTATCTTGGTTTCTCTTGGGTATATGCCTAGCCAAGGAATTTCTGCAAAATTGAGCAGATAGAACAGAACTCCTATATAGCTATTTCCTCCACACCTGCCTTTCCCTGAGGCAGTCACCTGGGGAGCCTGTGAATGTTACAGCTTCCTAATAAATCAGCCTTAATGTCTAATTCAGCTCCCCAGTTTATGAGGCTTCGTGTCTGATCCCATTTGCTCCCTTCCTTAACTAACTAGCTACCTACACTAGGACGCTTACTCTATTCTGATTCTCCTTCTGAATCCTGGTTATGCCTTTTCAGAGGCTCCTCCTTTTTTTTCTTTAAATGTTTGGTTAAGGTTGGGTCCACAGTCTGTTTCACTTCCTACTAATCCTCACAGTCTCCCAAGATCATTTCATTTGCTCCCGACTTTATTTCTCTTCTCCCTAATCTCTGAAATCAATAAAAACTTTTTTAAAAAGAAGGAACACCAAATTATAAGCTTCCAGTCCCACAAAACCAAGTCTACCTCTGCCAGGTGTTAAGTATTTTGAGTATCACACCTGGCTATCTAGACATTGCTGTGTTATGTGTGTATCACACCTATTCGTGGCTAGTATGACCTGGTCCCTGCCCGTGTCCCCACCTGTATCTGCTCATCTGCCATGGTTCTCTTCACTCTGTCCTCAGCCACACTGGTCATCCTCCACTTCCCCTTATGTCCTTCACACATTCATTCTCTTTGCTGGAAATGCTCCTCTCTTACTTACCCATCGGGCCTCCACTCCTGACCATCCTTGCTAACGCAGGTGCCCCTGTTCATCCATCTTTTCCTAGCCCTTCCTTCATAACAGTGCAAAATTAAATGATTATTATTTATTTCTGTGAATTTACTGTTTTGGTCTATATCCTCCATGCAACTATATTCTCCACAAGTACAAGGGATATGTTTGTCTACTGCTGTGTCCCCAGCACCTAGCCTGTAAATATTTTGAATTAATAAGGAATGACACAGACTCTCTGGGGTTGTTAGTGAGGGTGATAGCAGAAGAAAAAGTCTGTCATGACCAGTAAAGGTTACAGAGGTTACGACCCTTACTAAAGGAGGTGCCCCTGTCCATCCATCTTTTTGTGTGAGAAGCAACCCATTAGACTTCTCCAAGTTCTTTCTGTGATTAAGAATTGAGTTCTTCTCCCAGGCACATCATCCTTTGCAGGCTGGTTTTCCAGATTCCTGCCGAAAACCCTAAATGCTTCCAAACCCTCTGCAGGAAAGCAGGAAAGCAGGACAGTTTCATGATGCTCTAGATAAGCCACAGTACTCCATTGACTCCTTTGCTGTAGCAAGAGTGAGGCTTCCTTTTTGGGCACCTGGGTGCCTCCTCCTTTGCCTGCAACTTCTCCTAGCTCCCTCCAGTGACCCTCAGCTCTGTCCTCTGCATTAGGGGAATGGCTCAGGGAAAAGGATATCCCCAGCATGGCCGCCGCGGGGTATAAATTGAAGACTATTGAACACAGCATGCAAAATTATACAAATGTCTATGTGTATTCATGTGAGTGGCAATTATATGAAATGTATGTTCTGACTGCCTGGGGCTGGAAATATGGTAGCTTTAATCAATGATTTCCTGAGGGGGGGGGGATGCTGACAGCTTGCCTGGGATGTGAGGGATTCCAGGTGTGCTCGTGAAGAAACTGTTCTGTGAGAGCAGCTGCTTTTTATTTCCACCATCACTGACTATTGACAAGCATCCCCTGAACCCCTTTTATGAACAGGTCAGTGTATTAGGCACTATTGCCTGCCTTTGCTGCCACTCTCATCATTCCCATTGGTACAATGTACATTTTCAAAAAACTTTGATTTGAGGTACTATGCAGTGGTTCATGCAGTTCTCAGATTAACTCTGAAGTGAGGGAGATGAGGTATTATTATGCCCCTTTTATAAATGAGAAAACTGAGGACATTCAGAAGCTGTAAGCCCTACAAGGAAGCATGTGATGTACGCCAGAGCCCAAGACTGCAATATGTGCTCTAGGTGTGTAGGGTCCCTACACACCTAATGATGTGTTGGCAGCACAGCGTGGAGGAAAGGCCAGGCCCACGCATTCAAACATTTGTGCCTGGTCCCAGCTTGCCCCATACTAACTTGTGAGGCTTTACAACCCTTTAGACACTTGTTTATCTGACTGCTAAATGAAGCCATTCGACTCACCAGTGGTTGTCCACCTGAGTTGTACATAAGGATATCAGAAAAGTTTTATGAAATCCCTGCATCCTAATCCCATTCCAGACCAATAAAAGCTAATCTCTGGGGCTTAGAGTCTCAGATTAACCCGTGTTTGACTAATACTCCCCTGGTTATCCCAAAATATAACAAAAGTTGAAAACATTAGCTTTGAACTAAATAATCCCTTGGATTTTACACTGAAAACTTCCATCTAAAGATAAGCTGCAGCATTGGTCAATATAACTGTTCACTAATTGAGGTGTCCCAAGAGAAACCAAAAAAATTCAAGAAGAAGGAACACTTCCAAGCACATTCTATGAAGGCAGCATCACCCTAATACCAAAATCAGATAAAGACAACACAATTCTGCACTCCCCCTTGGTGGTCAGCACATATCATAGCGAATGACCAAACTCCTAGTAGTTCAAACTCCTGAGGGGACACTTTGCATATTAGATGATTCATATGGTTTAAAGAGCCACTCTGAAACCAAAACAATGAAAGTATAAAATAAACAAAAGCAGAAAACACAGAGAATAAAATGAAAAAAGCAATCAAGAAAAATAAGGTTGAGTATATTAGACTTTTTAAAAAAATATATATATTTTATTGATTTTCTATAGAGAGGAAGGGAGAGGGATAGAAAGTGAGAAACATCGATGAGAGACATCAATCAGCCGCCTCCTGCCCGTCCCACACTGGAGATGTGCCCACAAGCAAGGTACATGCCCTCGACAGGAATCGAACCTGGGACCTTTCAGTCCGCAGGCCGATGCTCTATCCACTGAGCCAAACTGGTCTCGGCAGTATATTAGACTTTTAAGTGGCAGAGGACCTCATGGACTAAAAATAAAAGCAATTATAGACTTGGAGGGGATACCTGTCCCATATATAACAAACCACAGTGTTGGCCTGTATACTGAATGATCCCGGGTTCAACAAAACAAGACCGATAGCCCCAAATAAAGATAAATAAAGATATGTTGAGATGATCTGCAGAAGAAAGACAAATAGCTAAAGTGAAAAGATTCACAGCCTCACTAGTGATCAAGGGAAAACAGACTGAAATCAGAACAGGACCTCATTTCCCACCCATGAGCTTGGCACAAAGTGTGGAAGATTGATAACAGCAGGTATTCCTGAAGAATAGCAGAAGGTATGTTCTTGCACACTGTGGGGGAGAAAATAAATCAAAAAAGCCTTTTTGGAGGACAATTTGGAGTAGCTAATAAATAAAATTTTAAATTCTCATCCCCTCCCACCTAGCAATTCAAGTCTCTACCCTGAAGAATGACTTGCAAGTAGACAGGGAGACAGATACAGCTATGGCCATGCTGTTTATAATGGAAAAACAACTGGGAATAGCCATCACATACATTTACATCAAATATATGTAAATATTTTCATGTGCATATAGGCAAATATATTTGCCTATATGTAAATGCAAAGAAAAACATCTGGAGCTCTAGGGAAACTAGTATGTGGTGGTCAAAGTACACAGCTTTTAACTGATTATTTCAACTTTCTTCCTTTCTCTCTCTCTTTTTGGGTAAAATTGTCTTAATGACAGTGCCCAACTCATAAGTTTATAAGTACTAGTTAAGTGAATATGTCTAAACATTCACTGCCTGTCCCATAGTTAAGTATTTAAACACATATTGACACCGGAACAAACTAACTAGCAGGATCGAAGCATGAAGCCAGGGACCAGAGGAGTTCAAACAAGGCAGCAGTTTACTGCAAACAAACACAGGCTCCCTGCTTGGGAAGGGATTCAAGTGGGTTGCCCTTGAAGCATTCTGCTCTTCCCTTTATATCTGCTAAAGGCCGGCTCTTTATATGTGCCGCTCTCTGATTGGTTCCTGCCCTTTTGGCAACATTTTATTTTTCACTTGCAAGAAAAACATCCTTGTTTCAAAACACCTGTTTTTCTGCAAGACCTTTTGTGGTTTCAGCTAGCTCTATGATTCCTCCTTATTCCACCCCTTACTCTGCCTAATTCTGCTTTCACCCCTTTCAATGTCATCGGAAGTATTTTCATTTTTAGCAATAGAGAGTGCTATTTAATAAACTTCCTGTGATTCAGGAATTCCTTCTTGCCTCTGCTCTGCCATTGCGGTGGAAGGGCTTATGCCACTTACCCTGGCATTGGGGAAGTTCTATCTTTAAAAGTTCCTTGCTCCTCCATTCATGCACCGATCCCTGCAGTGATCAATAAATTGAGTGTTCCTGAGTTGAGACGACAGTGCGCATTGTTTTCTCAGGCCTCTGAGGTGAAGCCTGCCTCAGGCATCAGGGAAACACACCCACGCTGTGCTTAATAATTGTGCTTGCTGACTACCCACTCACTTCTCCCCAAAAGCCCTGTTTTCCCTTTCTTCAGGGAAGATGCCTACCTCCACCGCAGGTGGGAGGAGAACTTGGAAGGCGAGAGGGAACCGGGAAAGGCCATCACAAATCTTCAGTCAGACTCTGGAGACAAACCTGAGCAGCTTCTCTAAATTGCATGGACATGTAGGCCTGGAAGAATTTAACCAGTAACCACAAAGAAAAGGCATTTCAATAAATTAATTTTTTCTCACAGCACTAATGAAGCAAGGGCAGAGGGTGAGGGAAGGGCTCTTTTCAGAGCTTGTTAAGTTGGCGATGCTCCAAGAAGGCAATGAGCCTCCAGTAGTGAATCCGCTCAGGGAAGCATGAGAAAGCAAAAAAGCAGACTAGGAAATGTGCTGCAGACCTGTGCCTTGCTGCAGATCTGTTTATTTATGTCTGTTTCTCTCCAGTGGCTGCACAAACATATTTTTTTATAGCTTCAGCTTTGCAAATAAGACCAGACATTCCAAGCCAACCCTTTCAGCTTTCCTCCTGCTCACTTGAAAACCTGCTTCCTTTTACCTCCTTAACCAGAGTTCAGCCTGGGTCCTTTATCCCATCCACCTCTTGTTGAAGTTGACTTCTCCTCACTTTATTTATTTATTTTTAAATATATTTTTATTGATTTCAGAGAGGAAAGGAGAGGGATAGAGAGATAAAAACATCAATGGTGAAAGAGAACCATTGATGGGCTGCCTCCTATACATCCCACACTGAGGACGAAGCCTGCTACCCAGGCATGTGGCCCAACCAGGAATTGAACCATGACCTCCTGGGCCATAGGTCAACATTCAACAACTGACCCATACCAGTTGGGTGACTTCTCTTCATTTTAGAGAGGTCCTATTCCCTGTCTTTCTTCTCTTTCTCTCCTTGAGGGAATGTCTCCATGATCAAGTTTTCATTCCTGTTCAGAAGCAAATGGTCTTAAAGATATAGATTCTTTGAAGACTTTCCAATTCTCACACTATTGCTTTCTGCTCCATCTCCCTGAGTTCCCATCAAAGTCCCAGCGATTCCTGCACCCTGATTAGGGAACATCCTCCTTGTTTCTCTTAGCCAATGTAAACTTCACCAAGTCTAATGCAAGTTCCACCTCTCCTAAAAAGCCTTTCAGGACCTCCCCAGCTATAATGATCACCCCTAGTCTAAATTCTCATAACAAAATGTCTATTTCACTTAAACACACCATCATCTATATCAGTGGTTCTCAACCTTTCTAATGCTGTGACCCTTTAACACAGTTCCTCATGTTGTGATGACCTCAACCATAAAATTATTTTCGTTGCTACTTCATACCTGTAATTTTGCTACTGTTATGAATCTTAATGTAAATATCTGTGTTTTCTAATCGTCTTAGGCTCTACAGCAGTGTCGCCTGTAAGGAATATACAAGGTTCTGTCTGGTGAAGCTGTGTGTATATATTCAGAGAAACATCTCTACCTTCTAGTTATAATCCTGAGCATAGGAAATACAGAGATAATAAAATAAAAAAAAAGGGTCCCACCCTTCATCAGCTCTTAAAGCCTAGGAAGGACAACATATTTTCTCTGTACACAAATCTGCTGGTTGAATGAGAG
Source organism: Lasiurus borealis (assembly GCA_004026805.1). Classification (NCBI taxonomy): domain Eukaryota; kingdom Metazoa; phylum Chordata; class Mammalia; order Chiroptera; family Vespertilionidae; genus Lasiurus; species Lasiurus borealis. Next base: position 15,969 of record PVJN01039732.1, read on the forward strand.
GATTGAAAGTATTATCATTTGTTCCTTTTGGATTCAATTATTCCTATTCATAAACTCCTCAGTAGGACTCAGAATCTTTGATGAAACAATATATGCATAATATCTTAATAAGAATTTTTTATTAATTCCTTGAGACAACTAGTTTTATGGCATTATTTCTCAATGGTTTATTTTTCTTTCTTTTTTTACCCACTCTAGGAAATATCAGATATATAAGGCATACAGCCATTAAAAAATCATACAAAACACACATATTTAAGAGGAAACGCTATATAAAGACATATTTCACATCCAATATGCAGATCATGCCTATAACCTGAGAATCCCTGGATGATCCAGTTTCTAATACTCATTCACTTTGCCGACACATCTGCCTCCCCAACTCTTCTAACAGACTCATTTCTGAAACCTCAAATTTCCAATTTTTTTTAGCTGTCCTACCTCAACTATAATTGGTAATTTAGATTCTATCCAAACCTGATCTTAGAAGGAGCTAGATGTGGTTTTATGCTGCTGTTGCCCATGGGATGCTCCAAATATTAAGACTGAGCAGAAAATGCTCCCTGAATTTAGGTGCATTATTTCCCTGTGCCTCCCAGATGTTCCTGGCCACTTTTTAGGCTCTTTTATGTTGGCTCAGAATTTTCAAAACCATGTATATTCTATTTTACAGAGAGGAAGGGAGGGGGATAGAGAGCTAGAAACATTGATGATAGAGAAATATCAATCAGCTGCCTCTTACATACCCCCTACTGGGGATGTGCCCACAACAAAAGTACATGCCCTTGACCGGAATCAAACCTGGGACCCTTCAGTCCACAGGCTGATGCTCTATCCTCAGAGCCAAACCAGTTTTGGCAAAAAAACATGTATATTCTTATTTAACTCTTGGGAACCCTTCTATTTCTGTTCCCTCTCAAATATGTTCACTCTCTCTCTCTTTTGACTTATTTCTATACTTGCTACCCTAAGTCATTTCAGAGTTCCCTTGGATCATTTCCTCAGCAAATTTCGAAGGTTTCTCTCTACACATAGCATTCCTATACTGTGGCTTTCTCCCATGCCAACCACTTCTTGTTAACATCCTTTATTACTTTGTCTCCCAGTTTTGTTATTCTTCCTGCATCAGAACCCATGTAGGACATTCTGATTCTCTGATACATATTGCTTTCTCTCTTGGTTGCGAATTACTCAACTATATAGCTTATATACCTAGAGGATTATAAATTCCTTGGGAAAAGGAGCTATGGCTAACTCATATTTCTATTTGTATAGTACCTAGTACAATGCCTAGCTCATGATAGGTGGCACTCAAAACTTTTTGTTAAATGACTTGATGATGAATGGTTGGATGGATGAATGGATGGACAGATAGGGGACATGGGATGAAGTGGAAAAACTCTGTTCTTAAGTTAAAGAGAATGGAGTTCAGCTCCAGTTCTTCCTCTCCTCCTTGTGTCCCTGGCCACACCATCACACCTCTTTGGGTCTCACATGCTACAAAAGAAAAGTGAACTGCCTTACCTGAGGTGTTCTAAAAATCAAAAGAGATATTTTATGTGAAAGTGTTCTCTGAACTATAAAGAATACACAAAAGAAAAGGAATCCAATGGTGATTTGAAAGCTTTCCATGTAAGTTATATTTAAAGACATCCAGATAATTTCTTTCTCTGGAACCATCACAAGAACATTAGCATGTATAAATACAAGAGAGGCTCCAAACCCAAAATATAAAGACAAGTAAGTATATTGGCATCAACCAGACTTTTATTGTGTGTTTTTTTTAATGTATTTTTCTTGATTTCAGAGAGGAAAGGACAGGGAGAGAGAAATAGAAACATCAATGATGAGAAAGAGTCATTGATTGGCTACCTCCTACACATGAGCCTGCAACTAGGATATATGGCCTGACCAAAAATCAAACCATGACTTCCTGGTTCATAGGTGGATACTCAACCACTGAGTCAAGCCAGCCAGCCTCAACCAGCCTTTTAAATTGTTCTCCCAGTAGTAAGTAGGAATGGATTTTGATAATTATGTGAGCTTTCAACACTGTAATTTCCTATTACAAAACCTGACACAAATTTGTGTCAAAAGCACAAAATGTCTCCCAGGTGTTTTATAAACACTGCATTGCTTTAATCCTTGTATTTCAGGGATAGTTGCACACTGTGTTTCCTAGACCTTGGCTGCCAAAAGGGAAGATAGGGGCCTGTAACCAGCAGTAAGACCCTGGCTCTACCTGTGATTTCTGAGCAGGGGAGACTGCGGTAGTCACCTTGACCTGCTCAGACACTATTTCTGAAAAGTGGAACTCACAGACTGGAGGTCCTGGGGGTGACATTAGATGACTCACTGGTGTGGTAGCTAGAGGACTGTGTCAGTTTTCCAGCTTGCTAAACAACTTGCACCTGGCTGGGACCAGGATGTTTTGTGTTTGCACTCATGCCTAGCATTTCCATCAGCATGTATGCAAAGATTATATTTCTCAGGAAATGTGAGGGATTAATGATAAAAATGTGAATCATTACCCAGGATTATGAATTAACCAACTCTATTTCCCTGAATAAACATTTGTGGAGCAGCTATCGTTAGTTAGACACTGGGTAGGACAACAGTGCCACTGAAATGCGAATATCCAGATGGACTTGTTAGAGAGAAAGCATTGAATCTCAGCTCAGTTTCAGAAGGGCTGGTCTAAGAAATGAACAATGAACGGTGGAAGTTTTGTGTTCTAGTCCAAGCTCTGATCCTTTTTCACTGTGTGTCAACAAGTGAGTTTATTAACCGTGCTGTCACACAACAAAAAAAGAGTTAATCAGTCACAAATAAGGCAATGAAGGTGAAGGCTTCCATTTTTGTAAAAACAGAAAGTAAAAGAACACATGCATGGACTGTTAGAGGCATAGACCACCTTTGGAGGTGTGCACAAGAACTGGTAATATCACCCACCTCTGGGGAGGGTTACAATGTGGATTGTCAAAAGGACCAGAAGGGAAATTTTTAAGGTAAAGAAATCAAAACATGTAGAGGTTAAATAACTTTCCCAAGGATACCTAGATAATTCAATCTTAGCCTAATCACAGCACTCACTCTCCACCCTTAGGCATCATGGCCTCCCGATGCTCTGAGGAGGATGTGTCCTTATGCTGGAAAGCTTGATAACTCTGCTCTGACAGCACAGCTCACACACTCAGCCATCATCTGGAGAATTCAGTCTATCGACCAGTTCCCCCTCATTTCCAGGCCGATGTGCAACCCTGACTGAGAATATTATGTATTTCATTCATGCCTTTCTTTCTCTGGCATAAATCAATACAAAGCCACAATGATTTCTCAGAAAACATTCACAGATTTCCTTTCCCAGGTCTGTGCTTCAACATCATGTCTTTGAGAGCTGGAGAAGAAGCCCTTATTTTATCAGGAAGGCTCCTTCCTATATGACACTAATTGAAATGTTGTTTGTGTTCAGGAGATGTTTGAACAGAAAATGTCTAATTTAATTAGTTGGTGACTTTCCAAAAGTCATTGTCCACCTCAGGGATCTCTTGCCATGTGTCTCTGGCTCTTTTCACTTAATTGGAGACGTATGCTTTGTATTCTGACTGAGGTGGTGGTGTATGCAGGCTTCTCACCATGCCTCTCCAGCTTCCCTGTTTTAATCACTTCTCGACCCATGTTG
>PVJN01039733.1:0-19650 GCA_004026805.1 Lasiurus borealis
TCTGAAGCCGTTTCATTAGCGGGCGGCTACTGAGAGCCGGGAAAGGTCAGAACCGTCAGGCGGAGCCAGACAGGAGACAGCTGCTCCCCTCCTGGTAGGGGCCCGGGGAGCAGTGTGGCATGTGGGGTCTGCGGGCTGGCCCCGTGCCCTCTGCTGGGCTCCCCCGCCCTCCACCGCCTGCCTTCTCTGCTCCTGCAGGCTCCATCCCCGGTCGGGGGAGTGCGGGAGGCAGTTGATCAATGTTTTGCTCTCTATGTCATCGTTTCTCTCTCTCTCCTCCTTCCCTCTCCCCCTTCTCCTTCTCCCTTCCCTCTCTCTAAAAGTCAATAAAAATATATGTATTTTAAAAAACCGGGCCCGGACAGAACTTGTGAAACCAAGGCTAGACAGCATCGTCCCTGCGGTTCTTGTTTCTGGGGTTGCGTCCTTACCCTGCAGGCCGAGGAGGGGCCCGGGGACCGGCTGCTTTGGAATGGCCCGGCAGAGAGGCTTTCCGAGTCTTCCTTGGTCTTCCCTTGACGGCTGGCCCTGCCCCTGGCCCTCGTTTCAGGGGTGGCATTTACTCTCGGGGCCCCAGCCCTCCAGTGGCTCTTTCCCCAGCCCACGCCACCCTGGCGTCACTCGTGGTCCTTGTCCTTCCACAGAGCTACTTCCTCAGCCGAGCCCAGAGTCTGTGCGGCCCCGAGCGCAATGCCGTCCCCGACTCGCTGCGCTGGCTCTGCCACCCCCTGGGCCAGAAGTTCTTCATGGAGCGGAGCTGGTCAGTGAGGTCGGCTGCCAAGGAGAGCCTGTACTGTGCCCAGAGGAACCCAGGTGAGAACACCCTGCAGCCACGGTGACCTGAGCAAGACGAGAACTACCAGGGCAGAGAGGTGACTGTGCCTCAGACACAGGGGACGCAGGATGTCCCAGTCTCGTTCCCCGAAGCGTAGAGAGGTCGTGAGCCCGGTCGGCAGCTAAGCTGGGTGGCAGCCCCTGACTGTCCCATCCCTGCTCCAGGCCCCAGTCAGATGCCGTTGCCCTTGTGCTGGCGCTTTGGCAGCACGGGGGTGGGGAGGGCTGTCCGCCGGCCTCGGTCCCCCTGGAAAGCAGCCAGATGTCCTGGAGCTGAGAGGGAACAATAGGCGACAGGCGTCACCACGTGCTCAGAAGGTGCAGGGACAGGGCTCCAGGCGGCGGGAGACCTCGCTCACTGTCCCTGGTGTTTGACGGTGATTGGAGGCGACCTGCCAGGCCTCGGGGTTGGCTCAGACTGGAGTGGCCAGTGGCTTTCTGCTCTCTGTGCCGGTCCCCTCTCTCCACTGGGGGTGCGGGGAGAGTGGGGCACTTCCACGGGGACAGGTGTGTGTGTGGCAAGCATTTTGGAGAGGAGGAGCGTCCATATCTTTAAAAAAAACAAAATTTACTGCTCAATATGAGAATGGTGCACAGCCCCGAACAGTAAGGATGAAAGCAAAAGTCAGCCTCCATCTCAGCCCCTCCCCACGTCCGCTTTGTCCACACCCACTGGCCTGCTTGCCTCTCGCCGGCTCTGAATCGAGGCCTTGTCGCGGAATGTGCGCACAGGTGCCCTGCCTCCTTGCTCTTGTCAGTTGAGGCTCCCACGTGTGTGAGGGGAGGGTGGGGAGGGGCTGGCAGTGCCCAGCTTTGGGCCTGCGGGGGCTTCAGCTGTCAGTCAGCTGCTGCCAGTGGTGCAGGGCCCTTGCTGATGAATCAGCGCAGCCCAGCCGCCGCGGCCACAGGCCTGTGACAGGGCCGGGAACAGGAGCAGGGTCTTCCTTGCCGGTCAAGGCAGCGGTGCCTCCTCCCCCTCCTCGGTGGCGGCCCCCCTGAGACTGGGGCAGCTGTCTGCCTCCCATTTTCTCTTTCTGACAAGGCTTACAGCCACCGCTTTACAGCCTCTGGCCTTGAACCAGAAGTACTGAGCTCATTGCCAAGGCAACGCGCACACATGCACACGCACCCGCACACACAACCTATCCACGGCCATGCATAGGCTCAGACTCTGCATCTGAGGCTGACACTGCCCCCGGCTCCTCCCCCGACCAGCTCCCATGGATGGCACAGCTGTGTCTTGGGTTCCTCTCCCTGCCGTTTTCTATGTGAAGACAGAATGGACTCGTGGATCAAAATCCGTTTAACCTTCTCCTGGGCTTACGTTTCTTCAGCCGACCCCGTGGCCCAGGTGCACCAGGCCTTCTGCAAGAACCTGCTGGAGCGAGCTGTGGAGTCCTTGGTGAAGCCGCAGGCCAGGAAGGAGGCTGGGGACCAGGAAGAGGAGAGCTGGTAATGTCCGCACGACGGCCTGCGTGGCTGTCTGTCCGGGAAGCTCGCGGGCAGCTGGGAGGACACAGGCCCTCACGCCGGGTCCGTAGGAAATGGAATCTCTCCTTTGTATTTCTGCCTCCGCCCTGGCCTCTGCCCCACTGAGCACGTCACTTCCCCTCTCCTCTCCCATCCCTTCAGTGGCAGAGTCGGCTCTCGGAGCAGGTTGGGATTTGGTTTCCTTCCAGGGGGAGGGCTGCCCGGTCAGCGGAGAGGAATAGAGTGCGGAGAGCTCAGCAGAGGCAGCCACCTCCGGCCCGACATCTTGGGGACCCAGAGCTTCACTGGCAGTCCTTAGCTTACACCGTTAATAAGCCCAGTCCTTTCTTCATGGGGTCACCTCATTCTCCTGCGAGGTGCAGACTGGAAAGCCCCGGAGTGGGAGGGCAGGGCATTTCTCCCCCAGAGATCAGAAAAGTTCTGGAGGGGGTGCCGTTTGAATTGGGCCTTGAGGGGAGGAGTGAGGTTTGGGGCCAGGGGTGAAAGAAAGCCGGGCTGCCGGGCCGGCACGGAGAGGCCGGTGTCAGTAACATGAGAAGGAAGGCTGGGGAGAGTGCGTGGCAGAGGCCAGGGCTCGGGCTGTGTCTGGCGGGAGGAGGAGGGCCCGAAGTGGTCACTGGGTCTCAGAGCTGCAGGACTGCCCCGCCAGGCTACCATGTGGTCCTGGTGTCCATGTTGATGGACGTGGGACTCTCTCTCTTCGTTCCAGTGAGTTCTCCAGCGCTCTCGAGTACCTGAAATTGCTGAATTCCTTTGTGGATTCTGTGGGGGTCGTGACCCCACCCTTCTCCTGCAGCTCCGTGCTCAAGTCAGCGCTGGGTAAGCAGCTTGCAGGGTGATGCAGATGGCGGAACCATCTACAGCTCCCCAAAGCCCTCCCCACAGCTACCTGCTGGGCAGCGTTCTGGGGTCAGGAACGATGATTCTCCTAGAGGTGGGCACATGAGTGTCTCCCCCAGGTCCAGGTCAGCCACCTCCCCAAACCCACAGAACAGGAACAGGCAGCAAGTGTCCAGGCCGCAGGAGCTGGTGGGGACTCCCCTTTCAGACACTAGTCCCCCACCTCACCCAGGCTGCCCTGGCTCTGACACTCCGGTGAAAAGGCCTTTTTGTCCTGTCCCACTCCCTGGGGCCTTGGGCGACACAGGGCAATCGCTGACTGAATTGGCAACAGGACATTCTTTGTCTCTGTCTCTCAAATGCCAGCAGGATGGTGGCACATCAGCTGCCCCCTCCTGGGCCTCAGGCTGCTGGAAGAAAGGGCTGTCATGCTGCCTGCAGTCACTCTCCCTAGGGAAGGAAGGATCCAGAAAACTGGCAGCCCTGTGGCAGCCACTGACCCTGTGGCCTGTCTTTATTTCAGAGCTCAGAACACGCTCGTAGGCCTCTTGTTTTACATGTCTATTCCCCGGGGCATCTTGAAATCACTGGTACAAATTTGCAGCTGAGAAAACTAAGCCTCAGAGGAAACGACTTAAAAGGTTCTAACATGTGCCCAGCCAGTGTTGCTCAGTGGTTGAGCGTCAACCTATGAACCAGCAGGTCACAGTTCCATTCCCAGTAAGGGTTCATGCCTGGGGTGGGGGCTTGATCCCCAGTAGGGGGCGTGCAAGAAGCAGCCGATCCATGATTCTCTCTCATCATTGATGTTTCTATCTCTCTCTCCCTTTCCCTTCCTCTCAGAAATTAATGAAAATATGCTTATATATTTTTTAAAAGGTTCTAACATGAGCCTGTTCCGACAGGTATTTGGAAATACCATTTGTCAAGGCTGGACCTCCAGGTGTTTATAAATAATGCCACGTCTTTGTTAAACTTTTTTTCCTCACTTTTAGACCATTTCTTTGTGAGAAATTGCCTAAAATGGGATTCTCATATTAACAGGAATGAACATTTTTAAGGCTCTTGGTACTTATTGCCAAAAGGTGCTGGAGATGCTGCCACCAGAATGTGTGAGGCAGCCTGACTGGTGTGGCTCAGTTGGCTGAGCGCCATCCCATGCCTGGATTGTGGGCGTGAGTCCCAGGAGGCGGGTGTAGGAGGTAGCCGATCAATGTTTCTATCCCTCTCTCTCCATCTCCCTTCCTCTCTCTCAAATCAATAGAAACATATTTTAAAAAGAAAAGATGTGAAAGTGCAACAGAGGCCCTGGCCCATCACCGGAGAGTAAAGATGGCGTGTGCCAGCCTGGCTGGCGCTGCTCGGTGCTTAGAAGTCAGCCAGAGCGCCAAGGGGTTTCCTGGTCAAGGGCAGGTCTCCGGGCTGCAGGTTTGATTCCCAGCCCCAGTCAGGGCACGAGTGGGAAGAAACCAATCGATGTTCTCTCTTTCTCCCTTCCACTCTCTCTAAAACTCAATAAGGAAAATGTCCTTGGGTGAAAATTAACAAAATAAATGGCCTGCGAGACGCCGGCATGGCCTGCAGTCAGCGGCGACCCCTGGCTGAGTGGGGTGGGTCCCCGGGGCGGTCTGAGAGGCGTGGACAACCTGCTCGAGAGTCTCGGTCCAGACCTCCTTCTCACAGAAGGAAAGGGGAAGAAATGTACTGAGTCGTTCTCAGAAGCGGGGCTATCAGTGCTTTGGAAGGTCTTGTTTGTTTAATGCAGAACTTCTCTGATTAAATACAGAGATGCATAGGTTGGTCAGTCTTCACATTTTCAGTCACGTCTATACTTGGTGATTTCAACTGAAGCTCTTACTGATCTGCATGTTTGGCCTTTTCTTTCTTTTGTGAGCTCATTTTAATGTGGGGTCATTGAACTTTCTAGAATGCCCCTCGCAACTTCCCCCAAATCTTGGAAATATGAGGAGGGTGTGTGTGTGCTTGTGTCCAGAGGGGCGCACAGAGAAAGTGGGTGCCCCCTTCAGGGTGCTCTCTCCTCTTCTTCAGAGAAGTCCTGGTGTATTGAAAATACTGAAAGCCTAGAAAAGCTATCTAATCTATTTTTTGGAATAAAGAAACTTTGGAGTATTCCGTTATTTTGAACCACAGTGATAAATCTCTGTGATGTGTATGTGGTGTGGCCGGGGCCGCTGACATTTCTTAGATTGGCAGGCTCAGTAACTCTGATTGTAAGTTTTAATTGACCATAGACTGGCCGAAAGAAAGAAAGGAAATCAGGATAAAGTCATGAACAGAGAAAACAGGAAACAATGACAAGTTTTTAAAATCAAGATCTAGCTTCTAAGGATATGATGACTAGCTTTTCGTTTGTTTCATTCGTGTATTAAAAATGTCTTGGTTGCCGAAACCGGTTTGGCTCAGTGGATAGAGCGTCGGCCTGAGGACTGAAAGGTCCCAGGTTCGATTCCGGTCAGGGGCATGTATCTTGGTTGCAGGCACATTCCCTAGTGGGGGCTGCAGGAGGCAGCTGATCGATTTTTTCTCTCATTGATGTTTCTAACTCTCTATCCCTCCCCCTTCCTCTCTGTAAAAAAATCAATAAAATATATTTTAAAAAAAATAAGCATATCCTCAGGTGAGGATTTTAAAAAATCACTTTAAAAAATGTCTTGGTTGCATAAAAAAATATTTTTAATCTGCAGGCTTCTCATTTGCTGTTGCAGGTTGGTATTTAAAATATGGGTTAAAAACAGTCTGTACTTTAAAGAAGGAGAGAGTGGCACCTGCCACGTGGGGACAAGGTGCTTGTAGCCAGCTGGATACCACAGGGCTCTGTGGATGAGGGGGACATCTGGTACCATCCTCCCTCAGGTCCAGATGTCGTCTGCCGCTGGTGGACGTCTGCAATCACTATGGTCATCAGCTGGCTCCAGGGAGACGACACGGCTGTCCGTGCTCATTTCACCGAAGTAGAGCGTGTCCCCAAGGCCCTGGAAGTGGCCGAGTGAGTACGCCTCTGTGACCACTGACTTCTCCGGCTCTGGGTAGCGGTGGGAGTAAGGCTGGGTTGCCAGCAGGGTGAAGGGTCAGGCCGTCTGGGGACCAAATGGCAGATGGAGAGCTAGTGAGAGGGAGGATGAGGCTGCTTCTCTATCTGAGCCTTCTCCCTAGAAATCCGCCCAGCCTGCTCCCCCTGTTCACTGGGTCTCTGCTCGATGTCGCCTTTCCAGAGCGTCCTTGACCGCTTGTCATCAATGTCTTCTCCTTCCTCTGGGCCCTTCCTTCCTGGCCCGTGCGGCACCGCCATTGTGCTACCGTGTTATCTTCCCGTGCTGGAAGGAGGGCTGTAGGTGGGGGGCCACCCCGCTTGGGGCTGGGGACCTGTAATCTCCGTGGCAGCATTTGAGTCAACAGACCTCCATGTCAGGGCCATTTGGGGTGCGGTGGTCACCGGCTCAGGCTCCCCCTCACGCTCCCGCCTTCCTCTCCTCTCCCCCGCCAGGAGCCCCCTGGTGAAGGCCGTCCTGCACACCTGCAGAGCCATGCACGCCTCCCTCCCCGGGAAGGCAGACGCGCAGCAGAGCGCCCTCTGCCACTGTGAGAGAGCCAGCGGGCACCTGTGGAGCAGCCTCAACGTCAGTGGCGCCACCTCCGACCCCACCCTCAACCACGTGAGTGGCCCCTCTGGAGGCGCCCGCTGTGGCGGGCTGTTCGAGAGCCAGAGGCGAGGCAGGCAGCCTCCTGCCCCCCAACATAGCTGTGGCCCCGGCGGGCTCCCTGTTCAGTCCCGGGCGCAGGCATGCTCCCCCTGTGCCTTTCCGAGACTCTGAGTCCCAGGTCCTACTGGCCAGGACTCTGCATTCGCGCAGGCAGCTTGCACACCCCCATATCCCTGCAGGCCAGCTGGGGAGCAGGCCCTCGCCCCTCACTTGCACAGCACAGCGCATCCTCCTCGCGGGCAGCTGTGGTGCATTGTAGTTGCATTGCATGTTCTGGCGGTACCCGTGCAATGTTTCCACAGTGCATCCCAGAGGCCTGTGCAGCCCTCGAGAGACTCCTCCCACCCCCTCTCACCCCCCCCCCCCCCCGCCTTGGTGGAGGACAGGCCATACCCTCAGGGCCATGGCGGGAGCGGGGAGGGAGGCGTGCACAAGCTGGAAGTGCAGCATCGTGGGGGGAGCGTGGTGTCGCTCGGAGAGGGAGGGACGGGGCATGTCCTGGGGGGTCAGACGCTGAGCCCCTCGTTGGAGTTTGGTCCGCGGCAGCAGCCTGACAGTCCTGGCTGGAGGTTGCCCGTGGCCCAGGACACTGGGTGAACCCAGGACAGCATGCCAGCCCTCCGGGACGGGCATTGTGCGGAAAGGGCCCAAGCCCAGAGGCCTGTCTTCAGGAGAGAACCTGTCTCTGCTGAGTTTGGGGAAATGAGTGGCTGCCAGCACCCTCATGGCTGTTTCTGGGTGGGAGACCCCATCCAGTCTCACAGCTCTCAGAATCAGTCCCAGGCACTGCACCCCCCAAAGATGCTCCCCTAGCTGACCTCTGAGAGGGACCAGGCTTTGTGTGAGGCGGCAGCCATGTCCTGCAGCTGCTGGGCTGGGCTGGGAGGACCTGGAGGTGCTGGGACCTCTGCCAGCTCTAGACCCGTCACCTCCTCCCGTGGCCCCCCCACAGGTGGTCCAGCTGCTGATCTCCGACCTGCTCCTGTCGCTGCGGACGGCGCTCTGGCAGAAGCAGGCAGGAGCCAGCCAGGCCCTGGGCGAGACCTACCACGCGTCTGGTGCTGAGCTGGCCGGCTTCCAGCGGGACCTGGGCAGCCTGCGCAGGCTGGCACACAGTTTCTGCCCCGCCTACCACAAGGTGAGACCAGCTCCCTGGTGGGGAGGGCAGATGGGGTCCCCAGCGCCCAGCACAGCACCAGCGTAGGGTCAAGGAGTGGGTCCTGGGGAGTCACCCAGCTGCCTGTCAAGCACTGGCTTGGGTGCCCTGAGTCCTTTGTTCAGCTCCTGAGGTTGAGGACCTGCTGTGGCTGGTCCTGAGTGCGGTGGTGAGCAGGCCACACCGCCACAGACAGGCCGGGTGGGAGGGTCCCCAGCCCCAGCTGGAGGGGAGGGACACGAGGGGCTCCTCTGGCCTTCCAGCTGGCGATGCTGGAGTCGCCTCAACTGCAGTCCCTCCTCCTGCGCCCCTGGCGCCGGGTGCTGCTGCCTGAGCTCCGGGTGCGTCCGCTCACGATGGCCCCAGGGTCTGGCCTCTCGGTTATGGGCCTGGGCCTCCCGGACGCACATCATTTCCTTGAAAGTTCTGTTTGTGCGGCTGGTAGAGTGATGCCACCTCCGCATTCTTACCTGGATTATTTTCAGAAGTTCGGGCGAGGAACCAGAGGATTGGTGGGGGAAGGGCTCTGAGTGAGGCTGCCCTCGCCCCAGTTTTCTGAGGGGCCTCACAGTTAGTCTGTGGCCACCGTGCAGCGAGCCAGGACACACACAGGCAAACATAGGCATCAGAGAGCACCCCTGGAAACAATGGATGTGCCCCAAGGTTCGGCGGCCCTCTGGCCTGCTCAGGGCACTGCTGGCCTGCGGCCCCCCTTACAGCACCATTTCCACCCACACTGGGACCCTCCTGTGGCTCCCCACTGCCTCTGGGCGACACTCAGGACACGCACACACACACACACACACACACACTGAGATAGTGAATCACAAAGGGGTTTAAGAAATTAGAGACCTAGGCCTGGTCCTGCACCCCCAGCTCATGACTCACATTTACAGAGGAGTTGCAGACTTTCATCTGGAGCCTTCTGGGTGTGAAATAGGACCCTGGCCCTCCCTGGTACCAGCCCATCTGTACCCCCCAGTCCCCTCCTGTCCCTGCCTCCCCCGCACCGTTTCAAGCTGGAGGCGGTCTCCACGATGCGAGGCTTCACCCAGTTACTTGTGTTCCGAGCCCAGAGGCAGATGGTGCGGTCTCGGTCCCTGGCAGCCTTTCCTCTCCCCCTCGTCTCGCTCTTGCCCTCGCCCGCCGGCCTGAGCTGTGTTCTTGTTCCCGCCACTCCTCCACGTCTCTGGCTGGCACTGGGTCAAAGGGAGGACACAGGTTGCTCTCCAGGGTGGAGCAAGGCAAGGTGGTGTGGAGAGAAGGGGTGTCCTCAGGTGGCAGATGAGACGCTGCTGGGGCACAGCCTGGCAAGGCCCGGGCTTCACTGTCCCTGCGCCTCCAGGTGTTCCTGCACGAGGCCACCGTGCGTCTGATGGCGGGCGCCAGCCCCACCCGCACCCACCAGCTGCTGGAGCACAGCCTGCGGCGGCGCACTGCGCAGAGCACAAAGCACGGTGAGTCCGCGCCCACACTGCCCTCAGCAGTGCCCCCAGCAGCGGTGTGGGAGGAGAGGAGCCCAAAGCCGGATTTGGGGGGGTATGCTTGGGAACGGCACGTGGGAGTCGGGGGCTGGGGGTGTCCCAGTGCAGGAGTGGGAGTGGCAGCATGAGCCCTGGAGCCAGACTCATGGCTCCAAGGCGCCAAGGATAGTAGCCGAGTGATGCCAGTCAAGTTCAAGTTCATCTCTCACCCGTAAACCAGGGGGAGCACTGGGCCCCGCCTCCCTAGGTGGTGTGAGGCTGAGGCCCTGAGTCCACAGCAGGCCCCGAGGAGCACCTGCATCTGAGTGGGCTCAGCGAGCCCCCCAACATCTCCCTCTCTTCACAGGAGAGGTGGACGCCTGGCCCGGCCAGCGAGAGCGGGCCACCGCCATCCTGCTGGCCTGCCGCCACCTGCCCCTGTCCTTCCTCTCGTCCCCGGGCCAGCGGGCGGTGCTGCTGGCCGAGGCAGCCCGCACCCTGGAGAAGGTGGGCGACCGGCGCTCCTCCAGCGACTGCCAGCAGATGATCGTCAAGCTGGGAGGTGGCACTGCCATCGCCGCCTCCTGACCCCTGGGCCCTGCCCACCTTGGCCCACTGCCTCCCGTCTCTCAGTCTCCCTCTTCCTCCTCTCTCTCTGTCTCTCCCTCTATCTCTCAGTCTCTCTCTCTCTCTCTCTCTCTCTCTCTCTCTCTCTCTCTCTCTGTCTCTCTCTCCCTCCTCTCTTTGGGGGCTGGGGGATGAGCCTTGTCTTCTGAAGTATCACCTGCCAAGGCTGTGGGACCACCTCAGGCCCGTGGACCCTGACAAAGCCCGTATAGCTGATGTGGTGGATGCAGATGGTCCAGGGCTCAGTGTCCCCGAGAGAAAGGCAGTGGTGGGGGGACGGGGGGGCCGGGCCGGAATTGGAGGGACCCTGACTTGGAAGCCGCAGGGGGGGCTCTAGGCTGCCCGCCCATCTGCAGCCCCCCAGGATTCTTTCTCTGGACGTCTCCCCCTCCCCTGCTTCCTTGTTTTTATCAGGCTCCCCTCAGGGGACACGGGTGTCTGGGCACCGGAGCACTTCGCCCTTGGCACTGTGCCCGGCATGCACTCTCCCCTTTTTTATACGAACGTTTTTATATCAGTGCTTGGGTTTGCCGTGATTCAGGACTGAGTCGCTGCAGCATCTTTATTTCCCTCCCGGGGCCTGCGTCCTCCCCGTGCCTGACAAAGCCAGTTCGTTGTTTTCTCTCTGTGACACAGGACGCGGGGAGCCCAACCCTGGGGAGCGGCAGGGAAGCAGGGGACTAGCCTGGGGAGGGATGAAATAATGTCGGCATTATTTTTTAATTTTTTAAAAATAAATGGTATCTTATTTAATCGTTCTGTTCCTTCCCACTTCCCCACCCCCTGGGACTCGGGCCCCAGCTCAGGGTAGGCCCAGGGCCTGGAGAGATGACGCCACCCATTGGGACTGGGGACGGGGTCTTCAGTGTGGGTTCTCCGCTCCCTCCCACTCAGCTCCCCCCTCTGTGGTCTGTTTTGATCCCCAGTTCCTCACCTGAAAGTAAGCAGAGTGGTAGGGACCTGCTCTCAACGGCAAGCCCCTTTTTGGGATGGGCACCAGGAATGAGGCTCCTGCCTTGATGGGGGTCCTGGGAGGGAAACTGGTCCCACTTTTCTGCATTCCCTGGCTTGGTCCCTGCTCTGAGGTGGTTTCTCCGGGGCCTGATGATGCTTGGTACCCCAGAGCCTGCTGAGAGGGGCTGTGCTTCTCGTGCCCTCGGTTGGTTGGGCAGAGTGGCCAGGGCCGGCACAGGTTGAGGGTGCACAGTGGGAGCTCCTGATGTAAGTGCAGGTCAGAGCAGGTCAGCCTGGACCTTGCCCACCTCCTTTCTCTTACCCCCCCCTCCCCCTGTAACGTATGGCCCCGGGCCACGGGGTGAGCCACGTGTATATACTGTGCCTTTTCTCGTTGTTTGGGGGTGGGGAGGGAGTGGTTTTTCACCAAAAGGGGGGATGCGCCTATGGCAGCCTTGATGTGGAATCGTTCACCGTGTCCTGGATGCAGGTTGTTCAATAAACAGATTGGTACCAGCCCGCGTGAGGTGTGAGGGTCTGTAGTGTGACCGCTGTGGTGACCAGCCAGGTGGCTGCTTGGCTTGGCCCCCCGTGGGCCGGGGACTGAGGCTGCCCCTCCCTTTGTGCTGAGACTCCCTTCCCCCGCCCGTGCACCTGGCCCTTCCTACCGGCTGCCTGGCACGCCCTCCACGTCCAGCACAGAGCCGGCTGGTTGGCCGACAGCAGCAGTTCTTGGGGGTTTGGGGCGCTAGGTCCTGTGTCCGCCCCTCTCAGATACAGCTCCCCCTTACTGGGTGGCTGCCCCAGTTTCCATCCTCCCTGAGGCAGTGAGACAGGAGACTCTCGGGCCCACAAGTCACGTCCATGTCCAGCTCCTCTGATTCCCAAACGGGCATCCGAGGCTGGCCTCAGCCTCTGCTTCCAGATCTGCAGGATGGGGTGACAGTCCCTGCCTGTGGCTACCGTGAAGGTGCCAGTTTATGGTAGGTGCCTTGTGAGGCTGGTGATGGGGCAGGAGAGCTGAAGCTCATTGGAGCCGGAGTGCTGGGTGGTAATGGCCTGGGGCTGAAGTTCACGGTCAGCCATCCTGGCTGAGAAATGGGCCCAGGCCCTCCGCTCTCAGCTACTGCCTTCTCTGGAGCAGTCCCAGTAGGCCACACTGTCCCAAAGGCAGGAGCAGCTGGTCCCCACAGCTCTTAAAGCAGCATCCCCACTGGTGGCCACGCCCATAACCGCACCCGGCCCCTGGGCGGAAGTCCAGGGTCCTTGGGACCTCGAAAGAGAGGTAGAGGCCACCTCCCCCAGCATAGCCCCACCAGGGCTGTCACCAGGTAGGTGGCCGTGGGTGGCGAGTGCCCAGGAGCCTGATCCCTTTTTGTGATTGTGGGCTGGCTACGGGACTCGGTACCACCCTCCTCCCCTGGCTCCACAGCTCAGGAGGCCCTGGAGCACCCACCCCACTCGGATGAGAATGAGAAGCTGTCTCCCCAGCAAACCATGGGGCCCTCAGCAGGCAGGACATGGGCTCGAGGTTCTGCTCTGCTCCTGGGGCTTCCGGGCCTTGGTTTCCCCCGCAGCCTTGAGACTGAGGTGGGCATCCTGCAGGGAAGAGCTGGCTTTGGGGACTCAGGGCAGCCCGGCTGGTGGGGGGAAGGGCTGAGACTGCCTGTGCCCGGGGCCCTCGCTACCAGCACACATGCTTGCCGCCTTCCCGCCCACTGCCCGCCATGCCACCATCGGGGTCACGGTGGCAGAGAACATGGAGAAGCCAGAACTGGAGTCAGCTGGGGGACTTGGGCAAGCTACTTAGGTCTCAAAACCTGTTTCCTTATTTGTAAAGCCATAAACCATGGAGCTTATGCAAGATCTAAATGAAAGGAACAGCAACAAATGGCGGCCATTTTTATTAAAACAGATACCATGCCTAGGGTACACAGAGGGCTAAGGCCCAACTGGGTGGCTTTGTTGAGGTCACACAAGAGGCACAGCCCAACCCTCTGCCTCCCCAATAGTAGCTGTCACAGAAAGGCGGTGCACACAGGCTGCTGGCACTGCCCTGGGCCAGAGCCAGGTACTGGGCCCGCCTGGCAGGAGAGGGGAGAGCTGGCAGCGCCCAGCATGTGTGGTGTGAGCACCCCTGTGGGGCACTGCCAAGGCTCAGGGACCAGCATCACCAGCCCCTTTCCCTCCAGAGCAGCTACTGGGGCGGAGACTCTGCCACCCTGAGCACCAGCTGTCCACCGGGCCCACTGCCCACACCCATTAGGGGGGTGGCTCCGGGCCAAGCTGACCAAGTGGCCGGCAGGCCAGGGGCCGGCCCAGCGCCAGACGATGTCAACGAAGATCAGCCTGACCCGGCCAACTCAAGCTGTAACGTGGGGGATCCGTTGGAGGGGGTGCTCCCTCCAAGCCCGCTCACCGGTGCCGGAGCCTCACCATGGCCAGGGCCTACCTGCCTCTCCCACGGGTCCACTGGTGGTGACCTTCAGCCCTTACCACCCCCTGCAGCACTTCTCCGGCTCCTAGAACACGACCCCCCCATAATTCTGGGGAACAGTCCTCTGCCCCCGCATATGCTGTGCCCTCTGCCTGCACCGCCTTCTGTCCAGTCTGACCAGTACCTGCCGTTAGAGCCGAGCTGGGGCTCCTCTATTCTCAGGGTTGGGAGCCACAGGAAAGGGTGTATTTACATGGGACCCGGGCCCTAGGACCCCCAGGACAGGCCCCTTCCTAGCCCCGCAGGCTCCAAGGTCCCTAGTCCAGTCTGGGCAGGCGGAAGGGCTGGACTTCGGTGGAGGGCGCCCCTAGGCCCCGTGACCCGCCCCCCCAGGCTGATGGCGGGTCCTCGGTAGAGGGAACGCTTCGAAGAGCCAGCAGCCCGTCTTCATACGGTGACCTCTGTTTTGCTGGTGGAGCTCCGGTGCCCGCGACCCGCGCAACCGTACAGGCCGGGGGGCTGCCGGGCGAAGGCCTCGGGCAGCTTCTCCGCGCGCCGGGGGAGGCCCGCCCGCCGGGGGGCCGGGGCGGCCTGCGCCACCAGGTGGCCGCGGGGGGCTGGCCGCGCCGGGCGGCCGGTGGTCCAGGCCTTGCAGGGGCCCCCGAGGCCGGGGGCGGGGCCGGCGGGGGGCGCGTAGCCGGGCGGGGCCCAGGGGCAGGCGTCGAGCAGCGCGGACACGTCCTCGGGGCGCCGCGGGGCCCGCGCGGGAAGGGTCAGCGGGGCGGCGGCGGCCGCTGGGAGGCGCTGGTAGAAGTCCTGGGGGGCGGCCTCTGCGGGGACAGAGCGCAGGGGGCGGGGTTGGCCACGGGGGCGGGGCCTCGCGCCGCGGGGGCGGGGCCGGGAGAGGGGGCGGGGCTTCGGGTCGGGACGCCGCGGGTCTGGGAGCCAGGGCGTGGGGTGCCCCCGAGGCCGGTCTGGGAGCCAGGAACTGAGGTGCCCCCGAGGCCGGTCTGGGAGCCAGGAACTGGGGTGCCCCCGAGGCCGGTCTGGGAGTCAGGAACTGGGGTGCCCCCGAGGCCGGTCTGGGAGCCAGGAACTGGGGTGCCCCCGAGGCCGAGGCGCCGGAGGGAGCCGGTGGCGCGCTGACCCGCAGGCCGGGACCTTTGCACCGGTGGCCCCGGCGCCCCTCGCACAGCGCGGCCGCTCACCTGAGGCCGGGAACGCGGCGGCCTTGAGGGTGCCGTGCTGGGCGTAGTCCGGCTGCAGCCGCGGGCCGCGCGCGGGTCCGAGGGTCGCCGAGCCCAGGGGCCCGTGGTTGTGGCGTTTCTTGTCTGGAGCGGGGAGGGGGCAGAGGAGACTCAGCCGCTGACCGGGACGCACACCCGCGCCGCCGCCTCCCGTTCCGCTGGCAGGTCAGCTGCAGGCTCTTTGGGCCCAAACTGCAGCGCCCATAGGAGGGTCTGGCTGTATGACACGCACCGCAGCCAGTCCTGAGGGGGTGCTACTCTCATGGGTGACCTGCCATCATGTTCCGCTTTGCCAGGCAGAGCCCCCAGACCTGCTCCTGGTGCCTGGTGGCAACGGCGGGGGTGTCTGAGGATTAGAACCCACAGAGGGGGGAGCAGGGGGGGAAGGGGTGCAGTCCAGCCTGACTCCACAATCAGAGGCCAAGAGGGGAGCTTCCCCCTGGAGGGAAAGGCCTGCAGAGCGCACAGACCCTGGCCAGGCAGACCCCGGGCTGAGCCAGAGATCCCTAAATCAAAGCCAGAGATCCCTGAGTCAATAGGGAACCTTCCTCACAGAGTCCTGGGGCTGGAGGCTGCAGGACCCCTGCGGGGAGGGGGGTTCTCACCCCCAAGGAGAGCTGACCGGTTTGCCCAGCCCCCACTTCCACACCTGCAGAGGCTGGCGGCTCGTTTCCCCTGTGAGCACACCCTTCCCTGGCTCCCGGCCCTGGTCCGACAAGGGAGGCCCGTGCTCACCTGTGTGGTGGGGGGAGCCTCGGGGGAGGCCGTCACCCATCTGCACCTGGACACAGCTGCCCAGAGGGGGGCCCAGAGGCGGGGGCAGCGGCTCCTGGGGGTCTGGCTGCTTCAGAAGCTCCGTCAGTGTCCTGTGGGGAGAGGGGAGAAGCTGGAGGGGCGCCCTGGCCTCCCGGCGTCCCCATCAGCCAGCCTGACCTGTTGGAGGCCGGCTCCCGCACCGCACCACTGCCTCACCGTGTGCCCTGGCCGGCTCTCTCTCTCTCTCTCTCTCTCTCTCTCTCTCTCTCTCTCTCTCGGCCCCCTTCTCCCTGTGATTGAGCTCACACATCTAGCTTCCGCTGCCAGCATGGCACCTCACGGAGCAGCAGGCCAGGACCCTGGAATGGGCCATGTATAACCAAAGCCACCTGTTTTCCAAGCCCTCCCTGCTCGCTTCCTGGAGTCCACTCTCCAAACCCTCCGCCCTGCACCTCCTGTCCCAGCACAGGTTCCTGGACCCTGCTCCCCGGTTGCTGCTGCTCCCCCCAGACAACACCCTCCCTCCATCGCCTCCCACAAAACTGCCCATTCTTCACCAGACGATGTCAATGTGTGTGTGTGTTTTAACGTTAACGTTAGCCGGCTGCCTAACTCCCCTCCCGTGGGCGTCTGCTGGGCCTGGGACAGAGCCGCCAGCAGGGCATGGAGGACAGACAGAAGGGGAGGGGAGTCGGGTGCCCGGGCTGCCCAGCATCGAAGGCTCTGTGACCTGGAGCAGTGCCTCTCTGGGTACCGGGACATCCAGTCCCCCCTCCCCGCAGCTGTGACGGCACCTAACAGCCTTCCCAGCAAACAGCCAGGCCCAGCCTCCAGCCCAGCCGCTCCAGCGCCCAAACCCATGATTCTCTCCCAGCTCCGGCCGACCCTCCTTCTGGGGTCGGGCCTCCAGGGGCTGGCTCCCGAAGAAGCACCCGGGGGCGGACACGGCAGGTCTGAAAGCTGAGCGCCTACCAGGCCTCGGCTGCCCACTCCTGTGTTCTCTCGTCTCCTGACAAACACCCCCAGCCCGAGCAACAACACCCGAGCAGTCCCTGAGCCTTTCGGCCTGCGCACACGCTTCCTCCAGGGTCAGCTCCAGGGCCCCCGCCTCTGCGGAGCCTCCCCCGGCCAACCATCAGCTTCCCCCGGCCAACCGTCAGCCTCCACAGGCAGATGACGGGTGAGGCGTGGGGAGGGAGCACAGGATGCACAACGCTCCCAGCCAGGAGCTCAAGTGGGGTTCCAGGTCTCCCCAGAGGGGAAAAGGGGGTCAGGGAAATGGGGGCTGCCGCTCCCGGAGGAAAGGACTGCCCCCCGGCCACAGGGCGCATTAGGGGCGGGCAGCTCTTCCTGAAGGTCCACCGACCTGCTTCCCGATGGAGGAGGGTCAGGTGCACACAGCCACCCCCTCTGCCACCACGGCCTCCGCTCCTGCTGCCCACTCTGATCCCGGACATCTCCACCTCTCCCGCCCCCAGCGCCGAGCCCCAGCCCCCTCCCCGGCAGCCCCAGGACCCAGGCTGAGAGCCCCCACAGGACAGGCAGCACAGACCCGCGGCCAGGGTCCCAGCCGGCCCTGCGGCATCCGGGAGGCGTGGGCTCCGTGTCTGGATTCGGGCAGTGGAGCGCCTGAGGCCTCGGAGACAGAAGCACCCACAGCGGCCCGCCCAGGCAGAGGGGCCTCTCTGCACCCCCACTTCTAAATACCAGCCTGTCCCCTCAGAGCCGGCAGCCCACACCTCCCGGGAGACAGGCCCTGAGTGAGCGAGGAGGGCCAAGGCCCCCGGCAAGAGGGTGGCCGGGGCGTGTGAAGTGGGGTGCGGTGCGGGCTGCAGGGTCAGGGACCTGAGTCCTGAGCACCCCGTTTGACACGGAGCTCAGGACTCAGCCTGCCCGCTCCAGGCCTCCCACGCAGCCACCCCTCTGGGCACCAGGGGACCCGCAGTGGGTGTGGAGGGGGTGAGTTGGGGGGGGGCCTCCTGAAACCCCAGGGAAAGGTCAGGCCTGAGTCACAGTTATGGGAGGACAGGCAAGGAGGTGGCAGGAGGGAGGGAGAAGCTGGAGGGCGAGCGCCGAGGGAGGGACAACACAGCCCCCCTTCCATTCCCTGGGGGCCCAAGACTCCCCACACCGCCTCAGCCACGCCCCCACTGCACGCTAGCGGGGCTCGGACCCCAGACCTCCTCCCCGGGACGCGGACACGGTGCCCTCGGTCTGGCGATCCGCCTTCCCCGCCCCCGCGGGAGAGGTGGCCCAGCCCCCAGCTCGGCTGGAAGGTCAAGGGGAGACGGGGGTGGGGGTGAGGGGACCAGCTTCTCCCTCCGGGAAGTGGGGGTGGGGGGAAGGAAAACAGAGACAGGGCGGGAGCTCCGGGAGGAAGAGGACAGCGTTCGAGGGGGGCCGCGAAGGGTGCAGGGCGGCGAGGGGCGCCCCCTCCCCGGGGCAGGCAGGGCGGCGGCGCGGGGCGCGCGGGGCGCTCACCTGGTCACCGTGCGCCGCGCGCGCGGGCTGTGCGCCCTCTCCAGGCCCAGGCGCACCCCGATGCCCGTCAGCACCAGCAGCGCGGCCACGCCGCACACCGCGTAGACGGCCGTGTGGCTGCGCTCGCGGCCCGGGTCGCGGTGCGCGGCGGCGTCGCGGGCGCGCGCGGGCGGCCGGCCGGTCTGCACCCAGGCGGGCGAGTCGTAGTTGGAGCAGCGGCTCTGGTCCAGGCGCCGCGGGCCGTCGTGGCAGCAGAAGCGGTAGCCGCACGTGCCGCAGCAGAAGCTGTAGGCGCCGGAGCTGCAGTTGAAGGGCGGGTCCCACTGGCCCATCACGTCGTAGTAGCCGCGGCAGCGGTCGCCGCGGGGAGGGGCCGCCGTGCCCGGCTCCGCGGGCTCCGGAGCCTCGGGGGCCCCCGCGCGGCCCGACGGCGGCCGCGCCAGCAGCAGCCACAGCGCGAGCGCCAGCCGCAGCCCCGGGCCGGAGCCCCCGCGCGGCCCCCGCGCCCCGGCCCGCGCCATCGGGCCCGCGCCTTCGGCTACAGCGCCCGGCGCATGGCGCGCGCGGCCCGCGGGGATCGCGGGGAGAGGGGGGACCGGCTAGCCGGGCGCTGCTCCCCGCGGGCGCCTCCTCGACCCGCCAGGCGCCTCCGAGAACCCCGACCGGGCGGGCTCCGCGGCTCTGCGGGCCGCTGCGCGTCCTCCGCCGGCTCCCCTCGGACCCGGCCGGGCAGTGCGCGCCCGGGGCCGGGAGGCGCGTCCTCACCTGCGCGCGGTCCGAGCCGCGGCGCGGGAGCGGGAGTGCGGGGCCGGCCTGGCGGGGGCGCGGGCCGCCTGGCAGCGCCGCCTTCCCGCCGCCCGCTCGGCTGCCCGCGCTCTGGCTGCGGCTGGGGCTCCGCGGGCTCCGCGGGCTCGGCGGGCGGGGGAGGAGGAGCGCGGGGAGGAGGGCGGGAAGGAGCCGCAGATCCGGGGAGGAGCGCGGCGCCGCCAGGGGCGGGGGGGCGCGGGGCCGCACGGCCGGGACGCCCCCCGGGACCCCTCCCCGAGGCGCTCCCCGCCCCGGGCGCTCCCGGGACTCGGGCTGTCGCTGCGGACACGGACGGGCCCCCCGCGAACGCGCCTGCGTCTCTCAGGTGAGCGGACAGAGCAGCCACGGGGTGCGGTCATCGCCGCCCCCCACCTCTCCGCCCCCCAGCCCTCCGCCAGATGGAGACCCAGAGGTGAGACCGGAGGGAGGTCCGTTCCCCGCTCCGCGTCTCCATCTTCCCGCCCGACAAGTGGGAAGGACCCCCGCAGGACCAAACACGGGCCCCTCCGCGCTGCTAGGGCGCAGCGTGAAGCTGGGGGCGCAGCGCCCTGGCCCCAGAGCCTCCGGGCCGCCGGGTTGGGGTCCCGGGGGTCCCCCGCACCCACAGCGCGCAGGCGTGGCCAGCCCCTGCCCTCGGAGAAGGAGGCGATGCCGCGGCGGACCCTCTGCGCTGCCCCTGCAGGCCCAGGCCGGGGGCGGGGGCGGGGGGCACCCGGTGAGCAGGCGGGGCTGGAGGGTGAGCCAGCAGCCGCTCCGCTTCTCCGCCTCCGTTTCTCACGTCAACGTTAAATATAAACACACACACACACACACACACACACACACACTCACACAC
>PVJN01039734.1:5698-19751 GCA_004026805.1 Lasiurus borealis
GTAATTCAAACAGCTCTCCACCCCCTGACCCCCAGTATAAAACGGTCATGTAACAAAGGCCCGGGGCTCTCAGCCTCTGCTCTGCTTTCAGAGTATGTTGTGAGCCCCAGCATGCTGGTCTGAATAAACCCCTTTGTTTTTGCATGAGATCGTCTCTTGGTGCTCTGTAAGTGCGGCTTGCGTTCCGGGCTTAACAATAGGAATATATATTTAGAACTATTCATGTAAGTTAATATATTTAATTAATACATATACAATTTTTAAATATATTTAAGACTTCATTTTTATTGAATTTATTGGGGTGATACTGGTTAACAAAATTATATAGGCTTTAGGTGCACATTCTACAGCACGTTATCTGTACACTGTATTGTGTGTTCACTACCCCAAATCAAGTATCTGTCAAGACTATTCATTTCATATTATCTGTCACTACAAAAATTGATACCTTTCATTTGCAGCAAAAGTAACTTACTGAGATAATCATCACCTGATGGCCAGATACAGAACTACATTTCTCAACATTTCTGGGAGGTTATGCAAGGATTCAGGGAGGGTGGGTTTCCTGGTCTAATCCACCAGACAAGGCTTTCTGGAAGTTTGAATGGGATAGGGAGGCCTTCCTGCAGAATCAGACAGAGAGTTCTGATTCTCTCAGCCTCTGACAGGAAGTTCCACATCCATCACATGAAGAAAAAGCTGTTAGCATGAGAGGGGGGGCAATTTTTGGTCATATCCTTTTAGACATATTTGTTTCATACAAATACTTACACATATCCATAGGAATAATATCAATAATAACCGGAATTATATTGTACACATATCATGTAACCAGTTTTGTTTGTTTGTTTGTTTGTTTTTTAAATATATTTTTAATGATTTCAGAGAGAAAGGGAGAGGGAGAAAGAGAAACATCAATGATGAGAGAGAATCATTGATTGGCTGTCTCTTGCATGCCCCTTACTAGGGATTGAGCCTGCAACCTGGTCATGTGCTCTGACCAGGAATTGAACAGTGACCTCCATAGGTTCATGCTCAGCCGCAGCAACACCAGCTGGACACAATCATGTGGTGTATTTTTTTTTCTTTACAATTAACTGGGAATTCATTTCTAGACCAGTAGATTGATGTGAAATCAGTTTCTGGGATTGGATCACAAGGTTTTTTTGTCTTGATTTCAGAAGTTTATCTCCTTTACTCCCTAAATTATAAAACTAATTTTGTTTGTAATTAATAGAAATGAGACAATAAAGGTATATATATGTGGAAACTGAAATGGTCCAGTATTCACCTTCTTTCTCTCTACTGAGATATTTGTTAATGGCATGTAGCACATGATGCTTTTTTCAAATATTTATGTATGAAATACATGCAGATGCATAATATGTATGAGAATATGTACACATTTTTTTGTATGTGTTAACATGAGATGACAGAAAACTTTATCAAGCAATTTACCTTTTTAAGCTAAGGATAAAATTACCTGTAATTTATTTTTATGTTTATTGTTGGGACATCTTTCATAAGTTTAATTGCATTCCTATAGTTTTATATGAGGTTTTTTCATTTACATTTCTCCTGGGTCAGGAGAGTTTCTGAGACATATGTGAATAATTTCTTCTCTAAATTTTTCATACATCTTGTAATCTTTAAGTCTCATTGATTTTTAAAATGAAATCAGTACAGTTTATTGTAAAAGTTTTGAAAATTATTTATGCTGAGTTAAGGAATGAATGGTGATTCTATTATATATACTTTTTAATGATCTCCATTCAAAGTAGAATTTGTTCATTTTGCCAAATGAATATTTTTCTTTGCAAAATAAACTTAAAATTGGAGGTCAGTGCCATCTGGTGATAGAATCCAGCATTGCAACTTGGAGTGCAACAGAGAAAAAAAGAAGGCTTCCCTTGTGGAAACCCACCAAAGGAAACATTTTGGGCCTTATCTATCAAAAGAAGTATTAAGTGATGATGCAGACAGAACTCGTGGATATAAATCCTGTGACAGGAAGTTTCATTTGGCCCTTTTCTCAAAACAAAGGCATGTGTGTAGTTATAAATATAAATGGTGTGTAACCTTTTTATTTTACAACTGGAGGCCCAAAGCACAAAATTCATGCAAGAGTAGGCCTTCACAGCCCTGGCTGACTCAGCCAGCCCTCGCAGCTCCAGCTTCATCCAGAGTCCAGTTGGTCGTTTCACTGTTCAGCCTTTCAGTCGATTTGCTTATTACACTTTTATTATCAATATATTTATCATCTTTTAATGTACAGAGTTATATTTTACATCATTAGTTTTGTAAATATAAATATAACTAGGTTTATCTTATGTGTCATAATTCTATCTTATTATGAAATTAAAAATCAGTGTAGCTGTGGCCCTAGTTCCATTGGTTGGGCACTATCTGGTGCACCAGGAGGCTGCTACAGTTCTCTTCCTGGTCAAGGCACATGCCTGAGTTGTGGGCTAGATCCCAGGTTGGGGACATGTATGAGGCAGCAGATTAATGTTTCTCTCTCACATTGGTATTTTATCTCTCTCTTCCTATCCCCTCCTCTCTAAAAATGAATAAACTATTCTTTTAAAAAATCAGTGTACATGTTCTCCCAAGCCCTTGGAAAAACTATGAGACATATATTTATAAGAAAAATAATTTTGTATCTCTCCTCTTCAATTTCTATCCCCCACCTCAACATAATCACTGAATATATCTGTTAATATTGTCTAAGTAGGATTGTGTAGGTTTGTTTATATTTTAAATATTGATATATGTATATCCTTATGAAAATATATATTCTTCAAAATTAGATCATGTTGTATATAATGTTCTGTATCTTGTTTATATAGTTACTAGAGGCCTGGTGCATGAAATCATGCATGGCATCGGGGGAGGGAGGGGAGTGTCCCTCAGCCCGGCCTGCAACCCCTCCAATCTGAGACTCCTAGGGGGATGTCTAACTGCCGATTTAGGATCAGGCCTAAACCAACAGTTGGACATCCCTCTCACAATCTGGGACCACTGACTCCTAACCACTTGCCTGCCTGACCGCCCCTAACTGCCTCTGCCTGCTGGCCTGATCACCCCCAACTGGCCTCCTCTGCTGGCCTGATCACCCCTAACTGCCTCTGCTTTGGTCCCTGCCACCTTAGCTTTGTCCAGAAGGAAGTCGGAGGAGAAACCAATGTGGCGGCATAGGTAAACACCTGAACTTGCTGCCTCGCACAACCACTTCAAAACTACAGCTAAAAGACAAAATGGGTATCATCCAGAACCACAGGAATGCTGGCTGAATTCTACAACTAGAAGGAAAGAGAAAAAAATACTGAGACTCAGAGATGTGGAAGTAAGTGCAGAAGTACAGAGGCACACACACAGAAAGGGCTAGCAACTGAGGATGCAGTTGTCTTTCTCAATAAGAAGAGAGATACAAGCTCCCAAATAATGCTCTGAACTCCAATTATGGGTGAGACTCTGGGGACCCAGCCTCATGTGGGGAGAAACTGGATTGTTTGGCTTCGGGTGGAGCTTTCTCTCAGAGGTGCTTGCAGTCATTACCATGGGACACTGAGACCCCAAGACTTCTTAGGGCAAGGCTGATGGTCAGACATTGGTGTTTGCTCTACCCTGTTAATTCCCTGAGACCACGCCCCACGCAATTTACAACCCCACATCAGCTGTGCTTAGAAGCTTTTGTATATGAATGGCCTGGCCCTTTGCAATCTAAAATTAGTTAAAAAACTGCAGCTGGGTCAGAGAACCCCAGAATTTCCAAAAGAAGGCCCAAGGCTCCAAAGCAGCTTGCATTGCTTCACAGCTGAGCATCATCTGGGCACCTCCAAAACCCAAACAAAGAAGAGGAATCTGCAGATATCTCCATAGCTCCTGCAGGGTGGCCTCAAGAGCCTGTGTACCCAGTGGTCAGAGTGGAACTATACAGATTACAACTCCTCAAATACATAAGTGACACACTCAAGGGGCATACTCAGTGAGTACCAAAGCCCCACTGAAGCAAGTCTTGCCCCATAAAGGAGTCTCCAGCACAGAAGTTCTCCTGTGATAGACACAGCTGGTCCTTATAGCCAATTGGCCTGGAGGTCAATTCCTCCCAGTGATACCAACAACAATCAAGGCTTAACTACAACAGGACTGTGCACAAAGCCCACAAAGGGGTGCACCAAGTGTGTCCACCTCAGGTAATAAAGGAGGTTGAGCCACTGGGCCCAATAGGACACCCACCACAAAAAGCCATTCTATCAACACAGGGAAGCAGCCAAAATGTGGAGACAAAGAAACAGGTCACAAATGACAGAAATAGAGGAAAGCAAATTACTCGATATAGAGTTCAAAACCACAGTTATAAGGTTACTCAATCTTCTAGAAACTGCCAATAAATTTAGTGAGACCCTCAAGGGTATGAAAAAGGACCAACAAGAAATTAAGCATATACTGACTGAAGTAAAGAATAATATACAGAGATTCAACAGCAGACTAGAGGACTGTAAGAGTCAAGTCAAAGGTTTGAAATATGAAGAAGCAAAAAACACCCAACCAGAAAAGCAAAAAAGAAAAAATAATCCAAATATTGGAAGATAGTGTAAGGAGCCTCTGGGACAACTTCAAGCATACATCTAAATTATGAGGGTGTCAGAAGAAGAGAGACAGCAAGACATTGAAAATCAATTTGAAGAAATAACGATAGAAAACTTCCCCTGCCTGGTGAAAGAAATAGACTTACAAGTCCAGGAAGTGCAGAGAACCCCAAACAAGAGGAATCCAAAGAGGACCACACCAGGGTACATCATAATTAAAATGCCAAGGGCAAAAGATAAAGAGAGAATATTAAAAGCAGCAAGAGAAAATCAGTTAGTTACCTACAAGGGATTACCCATACAACTGTCAGATGATTTCTAAACAGAAACTATACAGGCCAGATGGGAGTGGCAAGAAATATTCAAAGTGATGAATAGCAAGAACCTACAATCAAGATTACTCTACCCAGCAAAGCTCTCATTCAGAATTGAAGGTCAGATAAAGACCTTCAGAGATAAGAAAAAGCTCAAGGAGTTCATCACTGTCAAACCAATACTATATGAAATGCTGAAGGGTATTCTTTAAGAAGAGGAAGAAGAAGAAAAAAGTAAAGATAAAAATTATGAACAACAAGTACATAACAAGTGAATCTAAAAATCAAGTGAATAAAAAATCTTATGGACAGAATAAACTGGTGAATATAATAGAATCAGGGGCATAGAATGGAGTGGACTGACAATTCTCAAAGGGAAGAGAATGGGGTAAGAGACTGGACAAAAATCTTACACCTATGGATGAGGACAGTGGGAAGAGTAAGGGCAGAGGGTGGTGGGAACCAGGTGGAGGGGAGCTATGGTGGGAGAAAAGAGGAACAACTGTAATAATCCGAACAATAAATATTTATTAAATATAAAAAATAAAAATAAAAACAGAAGGAAGTCGAATGTCTGAAAGATATCTGGTTCATCTGATCTAATTAGCATATTACCCTTTTATTAGTATAGATATATCTTAAAATTTTTATTATATTTCTTTAATTTTATGTGTGGTTGAGCAATCCTATATAATAAAAGCCTAATATGCTAAGTGTCTGGTCAACCAGTCGGCCGTTCAACCAATCAAAGTATAATATGCTAATCATATGCTAAGGCCACTCAACTGCTCACTATGACATGCACTGACCACCAGGGGGTAGACAGTTGACTGTTTGGCCAGTTGCTATGATGTGCACTGACCACCAGGGTTCCGATGCTCCAACTGGTAGGTTAGCTTGCTACTGGAGTCCAGCAAATTGGGACTGAGAGAGACAGGCCAGACATGTCCTGGAGCCCTCCTGCAGTCTCTCCCCTGCTGGTCATCCTCTGGTATCCCTCCCCATCCCTGATTGTGCACTGGTGGGGTCTCTCAGACTGGCCTGTGCTCTCTCACAATCCTGGATTCTTCAGGGGATATTAGAGAGCTGGTTTCAGCCTAATCCTGTGGGCCAGGCCAAGGGATCCCACTGGTGCACAAATTCGTGCAGTTGGCCTCTAGTTTTACATGTTTGTTTGCCATTAATTTTACTTCTTTTAATTACCCTTGAATCACTGTGTATGTGTGTACATGACTCCATTAGTCAAATTCCCTTACATGTAAATTAATAGCATATTAATTATGTATAAATTATGTTGCAAATATGTTATGTCTAGTGCAGAACCCTCCCTCTGCACTGATCCTGTATCTACCTTATTTCCTCCAGCATAAACACTTTATGGATGCTCTAGTGGGAAGAGGGTGGTCTGGCAACTATACTGGACTTACCACCACTGAGCTGTGACTGGTTCCTTCTGTCTTCAGGGAGATGAGATATACTGAGAACCACTGTTTACTTCTGAGATCCAGGCCACCGCTTGAGGAGCATTACATGTATGTGAATTATGGCCCTTTTGCTCTGACCTTAATCAGTTTTGTCCACTGGCTTTCTTAGCATAGAATTGTAGCCATTTAACGAAGGTAGCTTATAATATGAATTATATATATTAAAATAAGAAAGAAGGAAAAATAGTCATTTCAGAATAGGGATAATCATTATTTTATTGAAAAGAATGTTCCATAACTAGTATTTGAAAATAACAGTTTTTGGGATTTGACTTAATTAGTATGTCAGGATAATAATCTTCTGGCCTGGACTCCCACCCCAACCAGTACATATTCCCCTTCAATACACTGTCCTCTCTTCCCCCTCAGATGTAACTAATAATCAGAATGAGGTGTTTATACATGGTGGGGCAAAGGTATGTTTACAGTTGTTAATGTGGAAAATAATGCACTGATTAATAATAATACAAGAATAAACTCTGTTTCGTGTACTCACAACTATATACCTACTTTTGCCCCACTCTGTACTCCCCATTAAATTCTTTATACTTTTACTGTAAATGAAATTATCCTTTATGTGTTATATATATTTCATACTGTTTAATATATATTATATATAGGCATCATTGTTTATTTCTGCTTCACAGATACTGTTTTTGTCTTATGAAGAAATACTGTACACTTTGGGCTTTTACTCTCTGGACTGTGGAACTTGGGTGTGGAGCCCACACCATCTTGAAGGGAGACAGGGCCTTTCTTTGTAACTCACCAACACCACCAGCTAGACGAACATTGGAGTTGTCCTGTGACCCAACAGCCACTCCAGCCAGAGTCCCGAAGACCTGCCAACCTGCATTCCAGCGGACCCTGGGGCCTCCGCCTCCAAAGCAGTGAGTGCAACATTCCCCACCCCAGCAACATCAGTGCGGCTGCAGGAGCGGCCACATAGGGTTGCGATCTCGCAGGTCACTGTGAGCACCGTGTACAGCGTGCCTTCACACCAGTTTGCAGACACCCTAGTCCGTGTGTTTGCACATCATGCTCGCCCGGTCTGTGGTTTTAGCTGCTCCTACACAGTAGTCCCTGCCTGCAAAACTCCCAGGTCAATGCGTTTCCACGCACATCTGCAGCATGCCTTCATACCAGTTTGTGAAGCACCCTAGTCCCTGTGTTTGCGTGCCAGGTTCGCCCCATCTGTGGCATAGCCCCTTATCTGGATTGTGGAGCTCCCTGGTAACTGGTTTTTGTCGTGGGCCCTAGAGGCTAACACCCAAGGCTGCTTTTCAGCAGCACGTTTCTGGTGGTCTACCCCGTAACAATGCCTGGGAGCAACTGGGAGCCCATGTGGGTGTGATTTTTAAACTCTGGACACCATAGCCACACTTCTCCAGGGTGTAGGCCTCTGACACACATCACCCCAACAGAGGGGCACTTGTGATCTCAATTAAGGGTGCAAAACAGCAAAAATAGGGACACTTCTCTCCACAGCTGCTGACTTCTAGACACCAGTTGTGCTGCTCAAGCTCGCAGATCTACAGCAAAAGGACCCAAATAGCTGAAGTAGGAAACTACAATAAATTAAAAAACACAGGAGAACTGAGAGAATACACCAGTAGCACCAACACCCCACCCCTCCGGAAAAAAAAAAAAACAACTTGGGTACTAAACCAATTGGATCTACAATTAAAACATTACAGGAAAACATGGGAAGACGTAAAAGCAATCTCCAAAGAAAGGAAAAAGAGGAATCACCAGAAAGGGAGTTAGATGAAATTGAAGTGAGGAGCCTTTCAGAGAAAGAGTTCAGAGTAATGATTTTAAGGATGTTTAAATTGATGGAAGACAAATACACACAACTCAATGAGAATATCACATAACTCAGTGAGAACTATAAGGAGCTGAATGAGAACGTCATCAACATGAAATGAAATCAAGAGGAGATGAAGAGCAACATAACTGCAATAAGGAACATAATGGAAGGCCTAAAGAGTAGACTAGAAAAGGCTGAAGACCACATCAGTGAATTAGAAGACAACTGGAAAAAAGACTTATAAAACAAGAAGAGAGCCTAAGAGAGTTTTGGGACAACACAAAAGGAAACAACATATGCTTAATTGGGATATCAGAAGGAGTGGAAGAAAAGGAAGGAATAGAAAACCTATTTGAATAAATAATGACAGAAAATTTCCCTGATATTGGAAAGGAAAAAAATATGAAAGTCCAAGAAGTACACAGAGTCCCAAAAAAGCTGAATGCCAAAAGACCTATACCAAGACAGATCATAATTAAATTGGCGAACACTAACAACAAAGTAAGAATCTTAAAGGCAGCCAGAGAGAAAAAGAAAGTTACCTCCAAGGGATCTTCTATTAGAATATCAACTGATTTCTCATCAGAAACCCACCAGGCCAGAAAGGAATGGAATGAAATATATAAAGCGATGCAAAACAACGGTCTGAAACCAAGAATAATATACCCAGCAAGGCTATCATTCAAAATTGAAGGTGGAATCAGGAGCTTTACAGACAAGAAAGGGCTAAGAGTGTTTATCACTACCAAGCCAATAATGCAAGAAATGCTAAAAGGACTGCTGTAAAAAGAAGAAAGAAAAAGGCAAAAAACAAAACAAAACAAAAACAAAACACAAACACTAAGGAAAAATATGACAACAAACATGAACTTGTCAATAATATCATTAAACGTAAATGGGTTAAATGCACCAATCAAAAGATAGGGTAGCTGAATGGTTAAGAAAACAGGATCAATACATTTGCTGTCTACAAGAGACCCACCTCAGAGGAAAGGATTCACACAAACTGAGAGTGAATGGATGGAAAAACATTTTTCAGGCAAATAGAAATGAGAAAATGCTGGCGTAGCAATACTTATATCTGATAAAATAGACCTCAAAATAAAGGCTATAACAAGAGATAAGGAAGGTCAATACATAATACTAAAAGGACCAATTCATCAGGAAGATATAACTCTGGTAAACATATATGCACCTAATACGGAGCCCCAATATACATTAAAAAAAAAAACTCCTGGAGTATATCAAGGGAGAGATCACAACAATACAATCATAGTAGCAGATTTTAATATAACACTGACATCTCTGTACAAATCCTCTAGACAAAAAATCAGCAAAGAAACAGCAATTCTAACTAACTAGATCAGATGGACCTAATTGACATCTTCAGAGCATTTTACCCCAAAGCTACAGAATACATATTCTTCTCAAGTGCACACCGGACATTCTCAAAAATAGACCACATATTGGGTCATAAGCAAAGTCTCCCCAAATTCAAAAAAGTTTGAAATCATATCAAGCATTTTCTCAGACCACAATGGTATAAGATTATAAATAAACTACAATAAAACATTCCAAAAAATTCAAACACTTGGAAGTCGAATAGCATGTTACTAAACAATGATTGTGTTATAAATGATATCAAAGAAGAAATTAAAAACTTTCTGGAAATTAATGACAATAAAAACACAACAACGCAAATGCTATGGGACACAATGAAAGCAGTGCTGAGAGGGAAGTTTATAGCTCTTACAGGCCTAAGTCAAAAAACAGGAAAAATGGTAATGAATCACCTAACTCAACAACTCAAAGAATTAGAGAGCAACAAGAAAAGCCCATTGTGAGCAGAAGGAAAGAAATAATAAAGATCAGAGCAGAAATGAATGACATAGAGACCAAAAAAAGAGATACAAAATATCAACATAACAAAGAGCTGGTTCTTCAAAAGAATAAGCAAGATTTATGACCCTCTAGCCAGGCTCATCAAGAAGCAAAGGGAGAGGACCCAAATAAACAAAATCATTAATGAGAGAAGGGAAATAACTACAGACCCCCAGAAATACAAAGGATTGTTAAAAAATATTTTAAACAATTAAACAATGTAGAGGAAATGGACAGATTCCTAGAAAAACACAACCTTCCAAAATTCACACAAGAAGATTCTAAAAATCTCAACACACTGATAACTATGGATGAAATTGAAGCAGGCATCAAAAAACTAACAGCAAATAAAAGCCCAGGGCCAGACACCTTTACAGGGGAATTTTACCAAACATTCATAGGAGAAGTAATACCCATTCTTCTCAGACTATTCCATAAAATTCAAGAGGAAGGAACACTTCCAAACTCCTTCCTTTTTTTTCTTAATTTTTAATTTTTTAAATTAAATCTTTATTATTCAGATTATTACATTTGTTTCTCTTTTTTCCCCTACATAGCACCCCTCCACCCAACCCTCTGCCCTTAGCTCCCTCCCATTGATCTCATAGGTGTATGATTTTTGTCCAGTCTCTCCCTGTACACCCCTCACCCCTTTCCCCCTGAGAATTATCAGTCCACTCCCTTTCTGTGCTCCTGATTCTATTATATTCACCAGTTTATTCTGTTGATCAAATTTTTAATTCACTCAATTTTTAGATTCACTTGTTGATAGATATGTATTTGTTGTTCATAATTTTTTGGCTTTTACCTTTTTCTTCTTCCTCTTCTAAAAGAATACCCTTCAGCATTTCACATAATACTGGTTTGGAGTTGATGAACTCCTTTAGCTTTTTCTTATCTGTGAAGCTCTTTATCAGCCCTTCGATTCTGAATGTTAGCTTTGCTGGATAGATTATTCTTGGTTGTAGGTTCTTGCTATTCATCACGTTGAATATTTCTTGCCACTCCCGTCTGGCCTGCATTGTTTCTGTTGAGAAATCAGCTGACAGTGGTATGGGTGCTCCCTTGTAGGTAATAAACTGTTTTTCTCTTGCTGCTTTTAATATTCTCTCTTTGTCTTTTGCTCTTGGTATTTTAATGATGATGTGTCTTGGTGTGGTCCTCTTTGGATTCCTTTTATGTGGGGTTCTGTGTGCTTCCTGGACTTGTAAGTCTATTTCTTTTACCAGATGTGGGATGGTTTCAGTCATTATTTCTTTAAATAGGGTTTCAGTATCTTGCTCTCTCTCTTCCTCTGGCACCCCCACAATTCTGATGTTGGTACGCTTGAAGCTGTCCCAGAATCTCCTTACATTATATTCACATTTTTGGATTCTTTTCTCTTCTTGCTTTTCCAGTTGAGTGTTTTCTGTTTCTTTATATTTCAAAATTTTTACTTGATTCTTGCCTTTCTCTAGTCTGCTGTTAGGACTCTGTATAATATTTTTATTTCAGTCAGTGTCTCTAGTTGGTCCTTTTTCATCTCCTCTTGAGACTCGCTAAATTTATGCATCATCTCTAGCATTTCTAGTTGGTCCTTTTGCATCTCTTCTTGGGACTTGATAAACTTATCCATCTTTTCTAGCATATTCTTGAAAAACCTTATAAGCGTGGTTTTGAACTCTATATCCAGTCTTTTTTTCCCTCCATTTCTTTTGTTTGTGATCCCTTCCCTTGTCTTGGCATTTTCACTATTTCAGGGAAACTTCTGTACTTGCAAAACCGCAGAAGCCTCTGTTGAGCTTGGGATGGGTGGAGTCTCAGGTCTTAAGGGACCGCCTTGCCTTCCAGTCGGCCCCACCCTCCATGGCCCCCGAGTCTCACGTGACTGGGTAATCGCTGGAGCGGTCCTTGTGCTCGCTCGCCCGCAGTACCTCTAGACCGCTGCCTTTCCAGCTCCCCTGCCACCAGGACCACAGGAGTCTAGGTCTCCTGGGTTTCGCCTGAAATAGGGGCCCAGTGGACTCAGAAGTGGCACAGTTGGGAGGGTTTGTCTCCCGCCCAGTCGCGAAAGCCAGTGGCCCAATCAGCAATCTGTCCTCCGCGCAGCGCCGTGTGCATGCGAGACCAGACCTCCTATCTTTTGCGACTCCCCTAAATTTCCGTGCTCTTCTCCCTTTTCACAGTCCAAACTCCCCCCGCATTAGTTTTGGCTGGATCTGGGGTTTAGTGTCGTAGGATAAGGGGTTCAATGCTGTTGGGAGTCTCCGTTTCCCTCCCGCCAGAGAAAGCCAGCCAGGTACTTGGGCACCTGCTCTCTCAGGGTGCGCATCTGCGTACCTCAGCTTTTTGCAGCTCCTCTGGGTTTCTGTGAGCCCCTCTCTTTCCTTCTAGTTGTAGAACTTGTACTCGGCCAGCTTTCTTGTGGTTCTGTATGATGTCCATTCTGTCTTTTAGTTGTAGTTTTGAAATTGTTGTGCGAGGCAGCAGTGTAGGCATTTACCTATGCCGCCATCTTGGATTCTCTCTCTCCCAAACTCCTTCTATGAATCCAGCATCACCCTAATAACAAAACCAAAAGAAGATAACACAAGGAAAGAGAATTACAAACCAATATCCCTCATGAACATAGATGCCAAAATCCTCAACAAAATTCTATCAACTTGAATCCAGCAGTATGTCAGAATGATCATACACCATGACCAAGTAGGATTTATCACAGAAATGCAAGGATGGTACAATATCCGCAAATCAATAAACGTGATACATCACATAAACAAATTGAGAGATAAAAAACACATAGCCATATCATCTGATGCAAAAAAAGCATTTGACAAAATCCAAAACCCTCTCTTAATAAAAACTCTCAGCAAGGTAGGAGTAGAAGTATCATACCTCAATGTAACAAAAGCCATATATGACAAACCCACAGCCAACTTCATACTCAATGGGCAAAAACTAAAATCATTTGCCCTAAAAACAGGAACAAGACATATTTATAATAGTGCTGGAAGCATTAGCCATTGCTATCAGACAAGAAAAGGAAATAAAAAGCATCCAAATAGGAAAAGAAGTAAAACTGTCCTTATTTTTAGAGGACATGATATTGTACATAGAAAACCCTAAAGACTCCATCATAAAATTATTAGCCTTAATAACTTAATTCAGCAATGTAGCAGGATACAAAATAAACACCAAGAAATCTTTGGCATTTCTATATACCAATAATGAACTTACAGAAAGAGAGACTAAAACAACAATCCCATTTACCATTGTACCAAAAAAATTAAGATATCTAGGAATAAACTTAACTAAGGAGGTAAAAGACTTATACTCTGAAAACTACACAACTCTAAAAAAAGAGATAGAGGAAGACATAAACAGATGGAAGAACATACCATGTTCATGGATTTGGTGAATCAATATCATCAAAATATCCATTCTACCCAAAGCAATTTTTAAATTCAATACAATCCCAATGAAAATACCAAGGCATACTTCAGCGACCTAGAAAGAACTTTCCAAAAATTCATCTGGAATAAAAAAAGACCCCAAATAGCTGCAGCAATCTTTAGATTGAAGAACAAAGTAGGTGGGATCTCAATGCCAGATTTCAAGCTGTATTACAAAGCCACTGTTCTCAAAACTGCCTGTTACTGGCACAAGAATAGACACATAGATCAATGGAATAGGATAGAGAACCCAGAAATGGACCCAAACCACTATGCTCAATTAATATTTGACAAAGAAGGCAAGAACACACAATGGAGTCAAGACAGTCTCTTCAAGAGAGGAGGAGCTAAGATGGCGGCATAGGTAAACACCTACACTGCTGCCTCGCACAACAATTTCAAAACTACAACTAAAAGACAGAACAGACATCATCCAGAACCACAGGAAAGCTGGCTGAGTGGAAGTTCTACAGCTAGAAGGAAAGAGAGGGGCTCACAGAGACCCAGAGGAACTGCAAAAAGCTGAGGTACGGAGACGCGC
>PVJN01039735.1:0-19649 GCA_004026805.1 Lasiurus borealis
ATTGGTGGACTTTAAGCAGATAACATGAGCTTATGTATCAGTGGAACCATTTGGAATTTATACTATTAATATGAACTAATCTCTACCTCATTAGGTAGCTGTAAATACTGAATGAGATAGTTCCCATAAAAATTGTTATGTAAACTTTAAAGAGATATTTTAATATCAAATGTTATTTAGAAAACTTAAGAATCACTTCACTGTTAAAATCTAAAAATGAACTCCTAGGTTTTTTTGTAGTTTGTTTTTTGTTTTTTTTGTTAATCCTCACCTGGGGATATTTTTCCATTGATTTTTTTTTGGGGGGTGGGGGAGGGAAGACTGGAAGAGAAAGGGAAAGACAGGGAAATATTGATGTGAGAAAAACACAACGATTGGTTGCCTCCTGTACAAGCCCCAACCAGGGTCTGGGTCGGGAGGAGCCTGCAAACAATTTATGTGCCCTTTGAACCCAGACCCTTTGGCTCAAAGGCTGATGCTCTATCCATTGAGCCAAACTGGCTAGGGCTAAACTTGGTTTTCTCAAGAAAATAAAAGAGTGTGGCAAAAAAATGCTTAACACTAGTAGCCTTTTAGAAATGGAAGATTGGTTATATATGCCATATTTTTCCATAGGACCTTTAATACAGTTAAATTGCAATTTTGCTAAAATCTTTCTGATTATGCCATTATTATTTAACGTTCTCACATACTTTGTTAAATTCAGAATATTTATTCTTTGGGGTTGTTCACAGGTTTTAAGCTGTTAAAATTACTGAAAAGGAAATACCAATGGAAAGAAAGAAAAGTCTACAGCTCTTCCAAAGATAAGAAAATGATTTGTTAGACTATGGGTGTACCTGATCAACGGGTTAGGAAGAAAAAGAAGTATTGTTATTCAGTGGGAGTTTTGTGGGAGAGACAAAACGAATAAATCTGTGGTGTGTGTGTGAAGTATAGTATTGTTTATTTTAGAGTCCTATCTTTTAGAATACATACTGAAATATTTTAAAATGTGAAAAAATATTTTTGCTGACTGGAGTGGGTGAAAGAATAGAGCAGGGGTCAGCAAACTTTTTTGTAAATTGCTAGGCTTTGCAGGCCACACAATCTCTATTGTAATTATTTAACTCTACTATTTAACTCTATTATTTAACTCTACTATTTTAGCAGGAAAGCAGGCAGAGACAACATATAAACAAGAGCATGGCTGTGGAAAAAAAACCAAGATGGTGGCATAGAAAAACACCTAAACTGCTGTCTAACACAATTTCAAAACTACAACTAAAAGACAAACGGATATCATCTAGAACCACAGGAAGGCTGGCTGAGTGGAAATTCTACAACTAGAAGGGAAGAGAAAAGCACACTGAGACTCAGAGGAACTGCAGAATGCAGAGGTACTGAGGCACACATGCAGAGAGAGCAAGCAACTGAGTACGTGGCTGGCTTTCTCAAGTGAGAGGAAGAAAAAAGCTCCCAGCTGCACTAAACTCCAGTTCCGAGTGAGACTCTGGGGATCCAGACTCATTCGGAGAGAAAGTGGACTGTCTGGCAACAGGCAGAACTCGAGGGCTGCTTTCTCTCAGAGG
Source organism: Lasiurus borealis (assembly GCA_004026805.1). Lineage (NCBI taxonomy): Eukaryota > Metazoa > Chordata > Mammalia > Chiroptera > Vespertilionidae > Lasiurus > Lasiurus borealis. Next base: position 1,572 of record PVJN01039735.1, read on the forward strand.
TGCTTGCAGTGATTACCATGGGACACTGAAGCACAGGGGCCTATTAGGGCAGGGCTGATGGGAAACCAATGCTGTCTGCTCCACCCTGAGACTCCACCCCATCTAAGCTGAGCACAAAGGATTTTGTAAGGCTTGTCTCATAAGGGTGTCTCCAGTACAGAAGTTCTCTTAGTGTAGACATAGCTGATCCCCATAACCAATTGGCCTAGAGGTCAATTCCTCCCAGTGATACCAACAACAATGAAGGCTTAACTACAACAAGACTGTGTGCACAGCCCACAAAAGGGTGCAGCAAGCGTATCTACCTCAGGTAATTGGGGAGGTTGAGCTACTGGGCCCTATAGAACTCCTAGCACACAAAGCCACTCTACCAACTCAGGGAAGCAGTGAAAATGTGGAGACAAAGAAAAAGAGTCACAAATAAAAGAATTGGAGGAAAACAAACAACTGAATATAGAGTTCAAAACCACAGTTATGAGGTTTTTCAAAAATTTTCTAGAAAAGGCTGATAAATTTAGAGAGATCCCCGAGGATATGAAAAAGGACCAACTAGAAATTAAGCATACACTGACTGAAATAAAAAAAAATATACAGAGATCTAACAGAAGACTAGAGGACCACAAAAATAAAGTCAAAGATTTGAAATACAAAGAAGAAAAACACTCAACCGGAAAAGCAAAAAGTATTAAAAAATATGAAGCCAATGTAAGGAGCCTCTGGGACAACTTTAAGCATACCAACATCAGAATTGTGGGGGTGTCAGAAGAAGAGAGAGAGCAAGATACTGAAAACCTATTTGAAGAAATAATGACTGAAAACTTCTCACACCTGGTGAAAGAAATAGACTTACAAGTCCAGGAAGCACACAGAACCCCAAACAAAAGGAATCCAAAGAGGACCACACCAAGACACATCATAATTAAAATGCCAAGGGCAAAAGACAAAGAGAATATTAAAAGCAACAAGAAAAAAAAACAATTACCTACTAGGGAGCACTTATGCAAATGTCAGCTGATTTCTCAACAGAAACTATGCAAGCCAGATGGGAGTGGCAAGAAATAGTCAAAGTGATGAATAGGAAGAACCTACAACCAAGATTTCTCTATCCAGCAAAGCTATCATTCAGAATTGAAAGTCAGATAAAGAGCTTCACAGGTAAGAAAAAGCTAAAGTAGTTCATCACCGCCAAACCATTATTATATAAAATGCTGAAAGGTATTTTTTTAAGAAGAGAAAGAAGAAAAAGGTAAAGATAAAAATCATGAACAACAACTACATATCTATGAACAAGTGAATCTAAAAATCAAGTGAATAAAAAATCTAATGAACAGAATAAACTGGTAAATATAATAGAATCAGGGGCATAGAAAGGGAGTGGACTGACAATTGTTGGGGGGAAAGAGGTGTGGAGGGTACGGGAAGAGACTGGACAAAAATTGTACACCTATGGATGAGGATGGGGTAGGGTTGGAAACTGAGTGGAGGGGAGCTATGGGGGGAAAAAAAGAGGAAAAAATATAATAATCTAAACATTAAACATTTATTAAATAAAATTAAAAAAAGAGCATGGCTGTGCTCCAATGAAGATTATTTACAGAAATAACAGTAGGCTGGATTTGGCCTGTGGGTCATAGTTCCACTCTCTCTGATATAAATTAAACAAGATTTACTATGATTAATAATTATAAAGTACAATCATGGGTACACGTACATTGATGTCATTATACTATTCTGTGTATATTATATACTTAAAATTTTCCATAATAAATTTAATATAATAAAAAGTAAAAAAAAAAAAAAAAAACACAAGAAAATAAAAAAGATAAAAATCTGCCGAAACCAGTTTGGCTCAGTGGATAGAGCATCAGCTTGTGGACTGAAAGGTCCCGGGTTTGATTCCGGTTGGGGGCATGTACCTTGCTTGTGGGCACATCTCCACTGTGGGACGTGCAGGAGGCAGCTGATCGATCTCTCTCTCTCATCGATGTTTCTGACTTTCTATCTCTCTCCCTTAATCTCTAAAAAATCAATAAAATATATTTTTTAAAAAACAGATAAAAATCTGGATGAGACATAGAGAAGAGTGTGGGATGAGCAAACTGCAATAAAATACACTAATATTTAGCATACCATTATTTTGGTGATCAAATTTACGGGCAAGAATAAGGACTACTTTTTATTTTCCTTTTATATAATTTGATCATTTGTAAATGTCTACTGAATGTGAATATTTATATCTATCCTTCAAGAAACTCTTTTTTTTGTAATGTATTAAATTTAGACATGCATAAGTGCCAAGAGATGTTAAAAATATTTTATTTTTAAAAAACCTTAACAGAAAAAATATAGAGAACTTTTATTTAGGATTGTAGGCTGTGGGAATGGCAACACTACTGAAAGTTCAAAATTCTAGGTATCCCACTGCTCCAAATCCATAGCTGTGACACATAATATATTAAAAGAAAAAAAGAAAGAAAAAAAGAAAGGAAGGAAGGAAGGAAGGAAGGAAGGAAGGAAGGAAGGAAGGAAGGAAGGAATACCGAACACAGATTAAAAAAAAAAAAAAGAACTTTGTTGAATAAGATACATTTTTCTGAGCCAAGGACAGAAAACAAATACAATGAAGAAAGGCCCTGATGGATGCTGGGCCAAGCAGGGAGAAGCAATGAAGAGTTCATATCCTTTTGTGGAATGAAAGTGCCCTACATGAGTTGGAGATCAGAGACAGGTTCACTAAAACCAAGAACTGGCTGGTGACCCTTGCTTACCTCCCCATCTCACAAGGAAGCTTTAAAAAGCTCCTGCTGACTTGCTTGGTGCTATAGCTTTATGGGAAACTTCATGCTTCCTGAAACAGCACAGAAGCTCCGCCTGGCAACCAGTGTCCCATATACTGCCATGGAGGAGGCCATTACTCTATTTTGTGTATATTATATACTAGAGGCCCGGTGCACAAAATTCGTGCATGGTGGGGGTGTCTCTCAGCCCAGCCTACTCCCTCTTCAATCTGGGACCCCTTGAAGGATGTCTGACTGCCTGTTTAGGCCTGATCTTTAACAAGCAGTCGAACATCCCTCTCACAATCCAGGACTTCTAGCTCCCAACTAATCACCTGCCTGCCTTCCTGATTGCCCCTAACTGCTTCTGCCTGCCAGCCTGATCACCCCCTAACCACTCCCCTGCCAGCCTTATTGATGCCTAACTGCTCCCCTGCCAGCCTGTTTGCTCCTAATTGCCCTCCCCTGTAGGCCTGGTCACCCCTAACTACTCTTCCCTGCAGGCCTGGGTCTCCCCACAACTGCCCTTCCACGTAGGCCTGGTCACCCCCAACGTCCCTCCTCTGCTGGCCTGGTCACCCCTAACTGCCCTCCCCTGTAGGCTTGATCACCTCCAACTGCCCTCCCTTGCAGGCCTGGTCCCTGCCAACTGCCCTCCCCTGCTGGCCATCTTGTGATGGCCATGATGTGTCCACATAGAAGCAGGATCTTTTGACCATATGGGGGCAGCCATATTGTGTGTTGGAGTGATGGTCAATCTGCATATTACTCTTTTATTAGATGGGATAGAGGCCTGGTGCATGGGTAGGGGCGAGCTGGTTTGCCCTGAAGGATGTCTTGGATCAGGATGGGTATTCCCTTGGGGAGTGGGGTGACCTGGGCGAGGGGCCTGTGGTGGTTTGCAGGCCGGCCATGCCCCCTGGGCAACCCACGTAAAGACCCTGATATCTGGGATTTCTTTATTTTCTACAATTGAAACTTTGTAGCCTGGAGTGGAGCCAAGCCTTCTGCTGGCACAGCCATTGAAACTTTGTTGCCTTAAGCACCGGCCAGAGTGTGCGGAAAGCTTAGCTTCTTCCATCACTAGAGCCAACCCAAGCCTCCCTCCTTCTCTCTCTGTGGCTGTAGCCATCTTGGTTGGGTTAATTTGCCTACTTGCTCTGATTGGCGGTGGGTGTGGCTGGTGGGCATGGCTTGGGGTGTAGTGGAGGTATGGTCAATTTGCATATTACTCTTTTATTAGATAGGATTGCAAATTTCCTTAATAAATTTTATATAATAAAAAGTAAAAAAAAAAAAAATCATGGGAGGATGTAATGAATTACTGGCCTAAATTCTTCTCCCCTCCCTGTACACCTATCTGATCCTATTGTAACCTTGAAGTTCTTTCCACAAAAGACAGTCAGCACTTTGAACCTTTGACTTTGCATTCAGCCATGGGACTTGCTTTGACCGGTGGGATGTTAATAGATGTAATGAAAGTTACTTCCTGTCTCTGAATGTACTTTAGTTTCCTTTCTATAAAACAGGAATAATAGTACTACTTACTTAGGTTTTGAGATGTAAAGCATTTAGCCCAGTGCCTGGCAAATAATAAGGGCTCAATAAATTTAATTATTTTCTAAGAGACAGTTTTAGGCATTTTATTTGCCTCACCAATCTATTCTATGCTTCTCCCATTATATACCATTTCCCCGAAAATAAGACATCCCCCGAAAATAAAACCTACTTCCAGTTTTGCCTCTTGCTATAAGGCATCCCCCCGAAAATAAGACTTCCCCAATAATAAGAACTCTCCAAACGTAAGGCCTCCTCTGAATATAAGGCCCTCGAAGCTACCATAAGGCACCTGATTTAAAGAGACCTCACACTGCCTGAACAGCTCTGGCTGCGCTGCGACCAATCAGTGAGCTGGTTTGTGATGACAACTATTACCATATCATATGCAGGTAATAAATTTCATTTTTTTGTTGTTCAACAATAAATGTGTACCGTATTCTTCTTCATGGAAAAATAAGACATCGTGTGAAAATAAGACCTAGCCCATCTTTGGGAGCAAATATTAATATAAGACACTGTCCTATTTTTGGAGAAACAGGGTAGCAGTCATGTATATTCATAAATAAATCAAGTTAAACCCACCCCTCCAGCTAGTAGTTTCAAGTAAACCTTGCATAATCTGAATAGTCCACAACATTCGCATGATTACAAGAATGGACTAGTTAACAATTGGACAAGTAGATCTCATTATGATTCTATTAAGATACTAGAGGCCTGGTGTATGAAATTTGTGCACAGGAGTGGGGGTCCCTCAATCCAGCCTGTACCCTCTCCAATATGGGACCCCTCGAGAGATGTCTGACTGCCCTTGTAGGCCCGATCCTAGTAGGGCCTTAATGGGCAGTCGGACATCCCTCTCACAATCCAGGACTTCTGGCTCCCAACTGCTCACATGCCTGCCTTTCTGATTGCCCCTAACCACTTCAGCCCGCCAGCCTGATTGATGCTTAACTGCTCCCCTGCCAGTCTGATTGCCCCTCACAGCCCTCCCTGCCAACCTGGTCCCCCCACAACTGCCCTCCTCAGCAGGCCTAGTCCCTCCCAACTTCTCTCTCCTGCAGGCCTGGGTACCCCCCAACTGCCTTTCCCTGCAGGCCCAGTCGCTCCCAACTTCCATCCTCTGCCAGCCTGGTCACCACTAACTGCCCTCCCCTGCAGGCTTGATTGCTCCCAACTGCCCTCCTTGCAGGCCTGGTCCCTCCACTGCCCTCCCCTGCTAGTCTTATTGCTCACAACTGCCCTCCCCTGCAGGCCTGGTTGCCCAACTTCCTTTCCCTGCAGGCCTAGTCACCCCTAACTGCCCTCCCCTGCAGGCTTGATCACCCCAAATGCTCTCCCTTCAGGCCTGGTCCCCACCAACTGCTCTTCCCTGTAGGCTTGATTGCCCTCAATTGCCCTCCCGTGCTGGCCATCTTTTGTCCACATGGGGGCAGCCATCTTGTGTGTTGGAGTTATGGTCAATTTACATATTACTCTTTTACTAGATAGGATATATTAGGGTGGGCCAAATGGCCTGGTTCAGGGGTTGAGCATCGATCTATGAACCAGGAGGTCACGGTCGATTCCTGGTCAGGCTACAATGCCAAGGTTGCAGGCTTGATACCCAGTGTAGTGCATGCAGGAGGCAGCCGATCAATGATTCTCTCTCTCATCATTGATGTTTCTATTTCTCTCCCTCTCCCTTCCTCTCTAAAATCAATAAAAACACATCTAAAAAATAGACATGTATTAGGGGATAAGTTTTTTTCTTTTATTTTATTTATTTTTAATCCTCCCTGAGGATATTTTCCCAATGATTTTGAAGGGAGGGGAGATACACAGAGAGAAATATCGATGTGAGAAATATATTGATTGGTTGCCTCCTATACATGCCCTGGCCAGGGGCTGGGGATCGAGCCTGTAACCAAAGCATGTGCCCTTGACCAGAATCGAATCTGGGACCCTTCAGTCCAAGGCTCTATCCACTAAGCCAAACTGGCTAGAGTGGGATGTTTTTCCTTAACTGCTCTTACATCTAAAGGTAAGCCTTTCTTGGCAATGATATTTTTTGCACATATTCTTTGTACTTTCTTATACTTTATTAAGATTTGTTTGCAACCACATACAGGAGAGAACTAAAAATCTATAGCTTTCACTTTTGCCTTTCAGTTTTGGTGTCAGGGTAATGTTAGTTATCCAAAATGAATAGTATGTATATTCACCTTTTCCTGTCTATAAGAGAAAATTATATATCAGAAGAATAATGTATTCTCAAAAGTATGCTATAATGCAAAGTCAACCAGAGAGCTTTTGAGAAGCTACAATTCACTGATAATTACCTGAATATTTTCTTTAGTTGTTGACCTGCTCTGGTTTTCTAATTCTTGTTTAGTGGATTTTCTTAATTTGTTTAGCTATTTACCAAATGTTTAAAATGTAATTGAAGACACTTATTTTTAAAAGATTCCTGTTTTCTCAAGACCTTCATTATTTATAATTTTGATTTTTTAGAAAATGCATTTTCCAAGAGGTTGCCTTTTTACATTTTTCTAACTTATTTCTAACTACAGGCCCAGTGCATGAAATTTGTTCACTCCGTAGGGGGTGCATCCCTCAGCCCTCTCACAATCTGGGCGTCCTCAGGGGATGTCCAACTGATGGCTTAGGCCTGCTCCCCAGACATCCTTAGTACTTGCCAGCCGAAAGCCTGGCTTCTGGCTAAGCAGCACCCCCCTGTGGGAGTGCAATGACCATTAGGGCACAACTCCTGCATTGAGGATTGGGCCGACATGGGCTCTTCCACAACCCCTGAGGGGTCCTGGATTGTGAGAGGCTGCAAGCCAGGCCAAAGGACCCCACTGGTACATGACAGCCAAGCTGGAGAGGAAGGAGATTGGCCAGCTGGGGTGGAACTGTGGAAAGGCTCCAGGGCATGTCTGGCCCATGGCACTCAGTCTCCATCCACTAGATACCAGCAAAAAGCTAACTTAGCAGTCAGAGTGTTTGCCCCCTGGTGGTCAGTGCACATCATATATCAAGCTGTTGAGCGGCCTTAGCGTATTACGCTTTGATTGGTTGAATGGACAACTAGACACTTAGCACATTAGGCTTTTATTATATAGGACTAGAGGCCCAGTACATGAAATTCATGCATGGGGGATTGTCCCTTAGCCCAGCCTGCACCCTCTCCAATCTGGGACCCCTTGGGCGATGTCCGACTGCCACTCCCACAGGGATCAGGCCTAAACCAGCAGGCAGACATTTCTCTCACAATCCAGGACCACTGGGTTCCTAATGACGCACCTGCCTGCCTGCCTAATACCTTCAACTGCTCTCCCCTGTCAGTCTGATCACCCCCAATGGCTCTCCTTTGCCGGCCTTGTTGTCCCCAATTGCCCTCCCCTGCCTGCCTGGTTGCCCTCAACTGCTCTCCCCTGCAGGCCTGGTCCCCACACCCTTAACTGCTCTTCCTTTCAGACCTGGTCCCCCCGCCCTCCCCCCCTCAACTGCCTTTCTCTGCAGGCTTGATCACCCCACCACCATCCCTTGCAGGCCTGGTCCCTTCCAACTGCCCTCCCTTGCTTGCCATCTTGTGTCCACATGGGGGCAGAATCTTTGACCACATAGGGGCAGCAATATTGTGTATTGGAATAATAGCCAATTTGCATATTACTTTTATTAGATATGACACACTCTCTCTCTCTTTATATATATGACTACTAGAGAACTAGTGCATGGATTTGTGGTGTCCCTTTGCCTGGCCTGCTGGGATTGGGCCCAAACTGGCTTGGTGCATGGATTTGTCCAGGGTATGTCTGTGCCTGTCTGGCCCAGTCCCAATAGACCCAATCAGGGCTGTCTCGCCTAGTCCCAATTGGGGTCAATTGGGGGCCAGCCGGGGAGAGGCCACAGGAGGGCTCCAGGGCATATCTGGCCTGTCTTGCCCAGTCCCCATCAGCTAGACCTCAGCAGCAAGCTAACCTACCAATCAAAACGTCTGTCAGTACAACATAATAGTGACTGGTCAAACAAATGGTTGGACACAGCATATTAGGCTTTTATTATATAGGATTAATCTTATCTGTTACTTTTGTTTCTAGTGTTGCTGCATATTTAACTAATTTTTTCTTCTCTATGCAATGACTATTAATTTCCCTTTCAGCATAAACACATCATCCTCTACATTTTTTTTTAAATACCTAAAGTTTTTTTAAAAATATATTTTATTGATTTTTTACAGAGAGGAAGCGAGGGATAGAAAGTCAGAAACATCGATGATAGACATCAATCAGCCGCCTCCTGCACACCCCCTACTGGAGTTGTGCCCGCAAGCAAGGTACATGCCCCCAACCTGAATTGAACCTGGGACCTTTCAGTCTGTAGGCCGACTGTCTATCCACTGAGCCAAACTGGTCTTGGCCATCCTCTACATATTTGTTGATGAAACAGCTGTTTAAGAGTTTTTAAATTATTTTTCAGGTAACTGTGCTTTTATTATTTTCTAGTTTTAGTACCTTGTAATCAAATAATAGAAACTGCACTTCTGCCCTTTAAAATGCAGTACAGGAGCTTACCAGGTCCCAAGGATTGCCTTCAGCTTGTACACTCCTCAGATGCTGATGGATGTTCATCATGTGGGCACCAAATGCAGACCCACTTCATTCCTCTGGGAAATAAACCCAAGGTCAAAGGATTTAAGCTTGGGGTAGAAAGTAAGTGATTTCCTTGCAATTTGTCTTTAGGACAGAGCCTGGAAAAAACAAGTTTGAGGCCTTTTGTTTTGAATACTGATGCAAATATTGTCCCGTTCAAGTACTAACCAGGTCTGACTCTCTAGCTTCCCAGATCAGATGAGATTGGGTGTGTTCGGGCTGGTATGCCTGTAGACTGCTACAAATATTCTAAATCAGCTGGGTCCTCTGCTGCCTTTGTCATTCATTATTGCCATCTGATTGATTTGTAAACTATTCCATTTGAGAAAAAGCTATATTTATTTTTTTGCTTTATTTTCTCAATTTTTAGGGTAATTTCTCCCTTTCATTTCATTTGTGTTTGATAGTCCACCAAGTCTTTGTTAAGGTCCCACCAGCATCTCCACAATTTTAAAAGCTGTCATATTTCTGCATTTTAATTCTGTATTATCCTCAATATATGTTGTTGGGGTTTGTTGTCTTCACTGCTGTTTACAATTTTATATTTTTAATTTATTTTAGAGGGGTGAGGGGAGAAACATCAATTTGTTTTGTTGTTCCACTTATGCATTAATTGGTTGTTACTATATGTGCCCGACCAAGGATCAAATCTGCAACCTTGGCAGATACTTTAACCAAGTGGTTGGCAAACTGCGGCTTGAGAGCCACGTTTTGCTACTCTGTTGACTAATGAGTTTGCCGACCACTGCTCTAACCAGCCAGGGCCTGATTGTAATTTTATTAGAGCATGTGCACATATGCTTTCTCAAATCATATTCTGAGATACCTTTAAGGTTAGGTATATATGATATAATTTGATTTAAAGGTCTCTTGGAAGAAGCAAATCATTCTATTTTGTCTTTAGAATTTAAACAATTTTGATCTAAGTGCTTTTTTGTCAAAGTACTTCATTTGCTTTTTCAAAGATTTGGACAGGAGACAGTGTTATAAACTTTTATTATTAATCATATGAACAGATTTCAAGATTCTTAACCTTACATTTAATTTGCAAAGCAAAAAAAAAAAAAAAGTTTTAGTTTTCTTCACAAAAAACTCACTGCACCCCCTCCATAAAGAAACTGCCATTCCTTCTTGGAAGCTTCACTGATTTCAATACTCACCGACGGGTCTTTCTTTCCTTTCTTTTATTCTTAATTTTGGTGTGTAGTGATTATATTCAAGTAACTCCTTTCTATAGAGCAAATGAACAGTGTGTTGCATATCACAGAACATTTGTTACTCTCACGTTTGGATGAGTAGAGAAATCCTAACTACACAATGCTGTGGACACTGCTCCATTCCAGCTCACATCCAATGTGAAGAGGATTTGCAGACATGAGCCTTTTTAGACTGAGGTTTTTTCCTATGAAAACTATTTACTGTTTAATTTTCTATTGTGTTGTTTGGAAACACCTATTATTCAAAGGAAAATCTTCATACTTAGCCTTTGAAATCTGTACCTTTCCTCTTAAACTCTATTCATCTGAGGGTGCTGCTTAACTTTTACTGTGGCATTTTTGGTTTATTGTAATTTAAGCTGCAGAATCCCTTAAAGGGAAGATGGTTAAGGACAATATACAACACTGACAAAGGTAGCTCAGATCTGGTTCCTGAAAGCCCTTCTTCCCTAAATGCTTCAGGATACTGTTCTTTTCTCACTGCAGAAGTCTGTCCCACCTTGTGCTGATTTTGCCTAACTCATTAAGAAATAAAAACATTAATTGGAGTACTATAAAACAACAAAAATGCATAAATCACAAAAAGTACAGCTCATGTTGTTATCACCATGCTGGTCAGAGAGATTACTAACACACCCCTTAAGCCCCTTTTGTAATCTCTCCCTATTCCATTGGGCCTAAAGGTATATTTTCTTCTGTTGCTGTTCTGTTTTTTTGGTCTACATCACATTTATGAGATGCGTCCAAATTGTTATATGTAGCATGAGTTAACTCATTTCCTTGTTATATAGCTATTTGATCTATCTCATATGTATTCTGTTGATGGACACCAAGGCTGTTTTCATTCTAAGGCTATTATTAGTGCTAAGATCATTCTTGTTTATATTTTTGGGGTACACATATGTTCTTATCTTTGATGATATATATGATAGAAGTGAAATCACTAAGTTGAGAGTAGATGTTTCAATGTTAGCAGACATTTGTCAAACATTCCCAAAGTGGTTGAGACACTTCCACTAGTAGTTAATGAGATCCTGTTGTTCCACACTCTCACCAACTCTTGGTATTGTCAATAGTTTAATGTTTGCTGTTCTTATCAATGTAAGGGTATCTTACTGTAGTTGTAATGTGCATTTTCTTGATGACTAATATAAAGACTTAAAAAAGACTCTAAAACTTACATTAATTGTTAAAGTAACAGAGGTTTTAATTTCTTTATAAGAAATGAAGAATTTACCCAATCCTCCCTTCCTCTGAGTACTTTCCCCCAAAAACGCACCTGTGATCCCTTCTTGGCTTTCTTTGTGAAGTGCTGGTCAAATCTCTTGTCCATTTAGTTACTCATTTCTCTATGAAAATTGATTTAGCTAGGCCAACTACAGACTTGGCAGACTCTGAGGAATCCTTTTAGCTCTTTAGCAATCCACCAAGTACTGATGCATTATCTAGCAGATGATCAGAAATGTTACTCATTTCAATCCTCCAGGAAAACCAAGGATCTAGGCTTAGGCTAGGAGTGTAAGGAATTTTCTGGTAATAAGAACAAAGTTCTTAGAACAGCGGCTGAAAAAACACTTAAAATTCTTCAAAAAAATTCTTTTAAGTATGTATTCTAAATCTGCCAATGGGCAGTACTAAGATCTTTTCGGGTCACTTGTTCTGCCTTTGCCATTCAGCATTACTATTCTGGTCAGAGGTGGGATCTCTTTTATGACCCCTCTGCCCAAGTTAATGCCAACTGTGGTTCTCTGGGTTAAAGAAAAGCTCCAAGACGGGGTAGCATCAGCATCACAGTTAAGAAATGCAGAATGAAGCCTCTTCTGCTGGGACTCTCAAGACTGTCTCAGGATTTAGATGAAAAGCAAGGTGTCACCCTGCTTTACGGACAAGTTATTCAATGTGAAATTTGACTCAGCCATTTAAAAAAAATCTACCCATTACTGCTTTATTTAAAATTCCTTCTAGTTTACAGTATTCTTACCTAAGTTCCTATGAATGATTTTTTTTTCATATTTGAATGTTTTCATGAGTATTTTTGCAGAAATTGGTAAAGGAGGATTGCAGATGTTATATTTACACTGCCTTTATTATCTCTTTTACTTCCCAAAAAGGTAATGTTGGTATCATATGTAAAACCTGCTCTTGGAAAAACCGAAGGCTAATCCTATCAATAAGATATACTAGTACTAGTAGAAGACATGACATTTACCTATATTATAAGCAATTGAAGTCTTAAGTAGAAACTGAGTGTTCCAGGCACATTGCTAATCTTTTGGAATGATATAAAGGAGATGTAATTCATCTTTTTTGGTTGCTGTTGTAAAATTACTTTGAGTTACTGCAAGGAAATAAGATTGGGCTGGGTGTAAGATGGAACTACACTACACTGCCTACAAATCACAGATTTAGTTTAAAGTGGTAGGAAATAAAGCCTGTTAAGAGTTTCTAGTGAAAGAACTGAGCCAAGATGGTACCTTGGCAAAGATTTGTGATGATAAAGCAAAGATGTATGCTATCCCTCCAAGTATACTCTTAAAAAAATTTTTTTGTCATTGTCCAATATTGACATTGCAAAGCAGGTTAGTCAGTCCTGGTGCTCTCAGTAACTAATGCAGATTCTTCCTAAGTCAATCCTATTGTGATCTCCTTCTCTACCCTCTGCCAAATGTCACGAAGACACATTTCCTAAGTTACTGATATACTAATATGGAAGAGGAAGGAAGTCTTCTGTGCCAATGGAGCAAAAAATATAAGGATGCAAAAAGGTGTCTTCAGAACCCAATGCAACAGACTTTGATGATGAAAAAATTATGTATTTTCATAGACCTTCCAGTAAATTAGATGACTTTAATTAAAGTAGATGACTTTAATTCTTTTAGCATTAAAAAACAAAAAATAACAGAATTAACAAAATCCATAAGAACTCTGTGCTAAAGGCTGTGATCTATGTATTATTAACTCTAGAAAATGATAATAGTTATGAGTAAGAAAATCAGTAGCAATATCATTTACCTCCAAAATCAGAAATGGAAATAGAGGCAGGAAAATTCAGAGTGTAGATTCATAAGAGTGTCTCTGAGTAAGCACTTTGGTGAGCCTACTGTGCTCAATATTTTTCCCAATTTCTGTGGAAAAACAGTACTTGCCTTTTCAGTTTCTGATTTTTGTATCTCAAATACAAATAATTTTCCTAAGACAGTCCCCAAAACAGGATTTCTTCCACCACTTCTGCAGCATAATGGTCAGAAAGGCAGTCTCTAGGTTGCCACAGTAGTCGTGGCTTTGGTCACTTGGCACATTAGCTACTCTCACGGACCTTGACGTCCAGATATTGGCTGCAGTTCATGTATGACAGTCACAGGACTTCCTGTTCCTGTAATAATCACACAAATGGATTTTCATAGTCCCCGGTAACTTTCTCAAAAGTATAATGAAACCTGCATATTCCCCTGAGGACAAGTCATTTTTATCTTAAAGTCAAAGGACGGTCATGGTAATGAATGAACTGCCAACTTCATATTTTAACTAAATATTTCTCTCTGATCATCTAGCAGTACCATACCTTCAGTTCCCAGGATCCATGTGTTCTTGAGTTACTGTTTCTAGAAAAGGAAATAATGCAATCCATTAATCAGAATTCAGATATTTTATGTTTTCTCTTCATACCTAAATATTTTATTTACTGAAATCATATATAAAAATAATTGCTGATTTTTAATACAACTTATCATCATATATAAATAGAAATAAAACTAGCAATTAGTTATATCTGCGTGAAAAGGATATATGTATTTTATTTATTCTTGCTTTCACTGATTTTTTGTTTTATACATTTATAAAGAAGTTACTAAAAGTTAAAGTGCATCTATAATCAACAGGTTTTTGGCTGTACCAAAAAAAACATTAATTTTATAAGAGGATTCACTTTAATTGCAAGAATACTCACATATATAAACATGTATTTTTGTGCCCTTGTGATTATTCTATTTCAGTTTTTTAGACACTGATAATAATTACATCACATCATGCTCCTTTGTCATTTAAAAATATGACATATGCTTATGTACTTTAGAGCCGAAATCTAAAGTAATTTAGATTTGGTAATTTATTAACATAATGCAATTCAAAATAAGTGTAAATAAAAACTGAAATTAGGTAGAAGTTTTGAATGGTATAAAGCAAATAATAACCATCCTTTACAAATATCAAATGACATTGCTAGTATGAAAAAGCTAGCCTAACATTTTGCTATTTGTGAGGTTGGTTGTGGTTTTCAATTTCTCATTGCAACTTACATTTACTGATATTAAATCTAGGGGAAGTAAGATGCTTCTTAATTCCAAAAAATGCCAAAGGTTAAAAAAAAAAAAAAAGACTTGGAAGCTTCTCAATGTCTTACTGTTACAAGTCTAACCTAAGGTCCAATATATGGAATCTCTTTAGGCCAGCATACTGCAAAGTCATGCCATTGATCCTACCAGAATTACCTTGGGAGCATGTTGAAAAAAGCACCTCAAACCTGCAGAACCAGTGTATCTATGTATTTGAAACAAACACCTGAGGTGACCCTTGTGTACATCAAAATTTAAAAACCACTGCTCTTCAGTTTTGGAGTGGCAATGTTTACCACAACTGGTAAAATCTCTATTTTCTTTTGGTTCATTAATAGTTAGTAGGTTCCCAAAGAAAAGAGAGTGAAGATCAGAGAAAGCTAAAAATTTAGAGTAAAAATTCCCTTAATATTTTGCACTAATCTTTTTTTCTAGAGTGGTAAAAAGTTTAAAAAATGAACTTGTAAACAAAACCACACCATACCATATGAATAAAAACTATATAATCTAGAAGAATCTTTCCTAAAATATATTTCTTGGAATACCAGTGCCTTGTTAATAGTGTGCCTCTAAAAACGTATTTCACAGTGCATAAAGCAAACTATGAAAGTGCAAACTATGGTTCTCTTTTGAAGATAACAGTGATGTTATCTTCATACAAAAGGCTCTGAGAGTTTTATGGTAAAAAACCGGTGGAATATTTTCTCAATATATTTGACTATGAAAATTTATTTCCTAAAGAACACACTGACTTAAAGACACTAGTATTTTATTTCAAGAAACATGGTTTGGGATGTGCTAAAAGCAGCAAATTTGATAGCTGCTTTCAGCATCTGTAAATTACCATAAAATATTTGACTTAATAAACTTGCAGGAGAGTTTGATCAGATTATTTGAACCACATATTTAAAGGAAAAATTGTCCAGCTGGTGTGGCTCAGTGGTTGAGCCTGGACCCTACACCAAGAGATCCCTGGCTGGATTCCCAGTCACGGCACATGCCCAGGTTGCAGGCTCAATCCTCAATAGGGGGCATATGGGAGGCAGCTGATGAATAATTCTCTTTCATCACTGATCTCTCTCTTTCTCTCTCCTCCCCTCTCCTTCCTCTTTGAAGTCAATAAAAACTATATTTAAAAAAGAAAAATTGCCCTGTTTTGTTTAGCTTTTTTTTTCTTCCAAATTGAAGACTTACCTAATAAAAATCCTGTTAACAATTTAGTAACTGGCATATACAGAGCATCTAAATATTATATCCTTACTAGAAGCCCTGTGCATAAATTTGTGCATTGTAGGGTCTGGCTGGCCCGCCCCTATCCGAGCCAATTGGTCCTGGGCAGGCCAGGATGAGGAGCTGTGGGAGGTTGGCCACTGGCCTCACTCCTAACCCCTGATCGAGGCCAGGCTGGCAGGTGTGGGAGGCCGTGGGAGGCTGGCCAGCCACGATCGGTCTGGTTAACTGGTCACAGTGCATCATAGCAACTGGTCATTTCTGCCACTTGGCTTTTATATACAGGCAGTCCTCGGGTTATGTCAGACTCGATGTACGTCGTTTCATGGTTATGTCGCCATCTCCATTTATAAAAATAAAAAGTTCTGTCATTTTGACATGTGTACATATGTGCTTTATATTTTTTACTACTTATTTACCACAAGTAAAGGTCAGGAATTGTTATCTTCCTTTTAATTTTTTTTACTGTTTCACTTCACTGCTGCTGTGTATGTGCTCCATGTGAATGACATAGGTGCTTATGTAGTTGGGTTCCGACTTAAGGCCAAAATCGCATTATGTCGTGCAGTAAGAACAGATCTCCGACGTACCTTGAGCACCTAATGTATATAGATATCCAAAGTGCATTTTAGAAGTAAATATTTAGCTAATGACATAAACACTAGATTATTAAATGCTATTTTAGATTCTAGAATTTCCTCATTTTAAGAAAAAGGACTATTCTGGCTTTTAAAAATAAAGTTTTGGAGATCAACTGCAAGGAAAGCAGGAGCAAAGTAAATGATTGAGAGAATTCAAACTAAATGCACTCCAAAGCCAAAGATCCACTGATTACTGAGACATGCAACTAACTATGAGATAACACTCAATAGAAAATTGCACCAGGAAAGCAAATAAGTATTTTGTGGGTAGAGAGCTTATAATACATTCTTTTTAGAATTTATACAAATAACTCAAGGCAATAAACCTCATGGAAAACAAAATTTTTCTGGAACTGGCTACCTGACTTTAAATGCAGGATGGAGAAATTGGGATTATTTAATCTGAATAGAAAATATGGAGGTTAAAAGGATATGTGGTAGTTAACCATGAGAAAGATTCAACTTGCCAATGTTGACTCAGTGAAAAACTTAAAGATTAAGAAGCAAAAATGATAGGTAGCCATTTATGTTAAATGTGGTCTCAGGTCGGAAGTAGTAAGCTCCCTACCTTTATACCAGTTAGGCTAACCACCTGACAGTCATAGTGTGGGGATGGGGGAATTCAAGCATTACTTAGTGGTAGAGCCAGATAACCTGTAGGGCACGATTTAATTTCAATATGTAAAAATGGAACTACGTATGCAGTGAATGAGTTTGGGATGACTAAACTGATGTGCTGGTAATTAATCCTCAACTCTCCTCACTTAGATTTTTCATTTATAAAGAGAACATTTTAAATATGTCTTTTGACTCAGATACTTAGTTCAATTCTCATACAGTAAGTCTTGCCTGGGAAGATAAGACTGAAAATTTTCTTATCTAAATTCGCTAAAATTACTGATTCAAAAAGGGAATTTTGATTTTTCATTGGAGAGATGTCCGAGCATGAAACACTCTATTATGCTCAGAGGATTTAATCTTTCACTAGTTTTAGTTTAATTGAGGATAGTAGAGGCAAAATGAGGATGTAATTAAGTGATGCTTTAACAACTGTGTATCAATTATAATGTCTATTTTTTAAGGTGCCAAGTTCTTGACTTAGATATATCTTTTGTGATATATAGTATTCATGACAAGAGCTGATAAAATTTTTTCTTAGATTTTCAAAATATAAGCAGACTACGTTCCTAATTTTTAATTTTCTGAAATGACTATTCTTTCTATCACAGTCTGTTCTGAAAATTGCTTACATGACATATTTTTGGGGTGGCCAGTACATTTCTGTATTTACAAAGGGAAAGTGTCCACCCTCCAAAACCAGTGACATTTATATAAACTTATTATAAAAAACAAAAACATTATCAACAATTTAATTTTTTCCTTTATCACCGTTTCTCTATGATCTTAAAGATATTTATAAAATTACCAACAAATTCTAGTTTAACTATAAAAATATTGTATAAAAATATTTTTAATGATGTGTGTTTGGCTTTTGCTTTAGAGTAAATGTAAGTAGTCAATCTTTATGTGTAAACTGAATAACAATTACCATATTTTATTGAATTTAAGATGCAACTGATTGAAAGAAGCATCTTTTAGTTCCACTATGAAAGAAAAAAAGGCTGTCAATTATACTATGATACACAATCAATAATCGAGACATTTCCAATTGCAGAAGTGGAAAAACGTGC
>PVJN01039736.1:0-19649 GCA_004026805.1 Lasiurus borealis
AATTTAGTTTAACTTGCAAATTCTTGGGTTACTAGTGTATATGTGCTTAACCATTTGTGTTTCTTTTCTAAAATTGTGTGTTCTTTATCTTCCATCCATCTTCTGTCCAACTGTGGGGTTTATCTTTTTTTTTTTTTTTTTTTAATTTGTAAGAGCTCTTTACGGATTAAGGATAGCTGCCCATTGCCTGCCATTTGGATTCTAGAAGATTAAATAACTGGAGTTCGATTTCAGGGTATGATGAAGGATTTAAATTTTATTTTTCTGGATGACCATCTTTCTGGACATCCTCTCCTTATTGCTTGTTCTATGATCTGTCTGTATTTCTTCAGGTGCCTTTTTAGATTTAAATACTTTGACTTGGTCTCACCCTAACTGCTTTTAGGTCTCAACAGCTACGATGATAATGATGATTTCGCCTTTTCTTTATAAAATGAAACCTTCCATCTGCAGATAGCCATGAGCTTGTTACACATTCAACATGGGACACCTGAGGGAAATAACTGGGAAGTAGCACTCATCTTTGGGTGCCAGACCTGACACTGTGGGTGGGATGAGGCTGGGAAAGCCTCTACTCACCTCTGGAGGGGTTGGCTTCCACCTCCCCGACTGGGGAAGGGGAGCAGCTGTCGAGGTCCTTTTAGGCCAGATCACTAGCTGTGGTCTACCCCGCCTGTGTGGCCTTATCTGAGTGTCTCTGTTTTACCTTTCACTCCATGACTTCGTGGAGAAAGGGATGCGACATTTAGTCATCCATCCAGCAAACAGTTTTTAGATACCTACCATGTTCCCACACGGGGCGAGTCCTGCGGATGAGTAAGCCCCTGTGCTCTACCTCAGCGCTCAGGGGGAGATATTGGAAAGATCTGAGGGTATGGTCCATCCTCACCTAACTTTGACTTTCAGCGAAATGATGTATAACAAAACCAATTTTACTATAGGCGAATTGATTAAAAACAAGAGTTCAATTCCTAGGGCATCTCATCAGCCTTTAACAAAATGACGTCGACTGAAAGGCATTAGTTGAGGATCTGCTATATCTCTTAACACAAAATAGGGGCTCAACACCAAGACAGACAGGTAAATGACTCCGAGTGGAGAAGCACTGGAGCCTGAGGTGGGCGTAGACAGCAGTGAGCAGACTGTGGGTGGGACAGTTCAGACCTGAAGGATGAGTAAGACTTGAAGGTATGGCTTGTGGGGACTATTAGTATATTATTTTGGTCACTTACATTTTTTTTCCATACCCACCGAAGTCCAATTCAAGTGATATGAATTCACAGAGTTCTTCCCTCCTAACCTTTTTTTATCCCCCTCAACCCAGGTGCCCTGCCTCTTTAATTAGAGACCTTTTCTGAACCCCTGTTGTGTTTTCCTCTTTTTCTGGCCTACACCAGTGTCAGGATAATCCATCCTGCAGTATCCACTGCGAGGTGCGTGACATTAATGAATTGGTGGTGTTGGAACAGATTAAGTCCAGGAGTGCTCAGGGGGAATAAAAATAAATCAAGGGAAAAAAATGCAGATTTTTGAATACTTGTGAACATTTCTATGGTTCAGAGAGATTAAGGATGTCTACATAATTCACTAAGGTATGTCACATTAGAAAGAGCTTTTTGGATGTTTTTATATTCTTTGGGCTCTGAATATTAACTCACGGAACCCATAACACTCCCTAGGATATGTATTCTATTAAGAGGCCCATTTTACAGATGGGGAAGTTGAGGCAAATAAGTTTTTTCTTTGTTTAGTATCTTATCGTAGGGGATACAGCTAGTAATAGGTAGAGTTGCAGAGAGGGTGGCCGAGACCAGGCGGCCAGTCTGGCTTCTGTCTGCCTTTAAACTTTGTGCTGTACAGCTATAGGGAACAGTGACAGAGGTCAGTTCTGTATCACCCGGTACTCCCCAAATCATGAGGCCAGAGCCATTTAAAAACCACAGTTCTCTATGGAGAAAGCATCTGAGCCAGACAGTTTTCATATTTATTTCCAGGATAATGCTGCCAAAGAAGTATCAGGAAGGCTTCATGGAGGAGGTGGTACGGGAACTGGGCCTACATGGATAGGGAAGATTTGGATATTGAGAGATTGGTGGCTGTGAAGAAGGCATCCCAGGAAGTGACCTAAAAAGAGGCTATGAAAAGATAACCGGAAGAGATTATGGGATGGGAGATAAAGCTAAGGTATCTGAAGGCCAGGAGGACCAGGCCACAGAGTGTGGTCTTTTCTGTGGATAATGAAAGATGGTAGAACAAGGGCGTAACAGGGCCAGATCTTTGCTTTAGGAAAAACCATCTGTCTGCCGCTTAAGAGAATGGGTTAGAGATGGTGGGAGAGGGCTTGGTGGTAGGACCCCAGTTAGAATAGCAAATGCTTTAGGCAGAGACAGCAGGGGCCTGGCCCTAGTCTGCACCCTTAAGCAGTGAAATACTGCCACTGACTGCTCAGGCGGCTCTCCGATGGCACTGGTCAGTGGAGGAAAACTGATCAAGCACTTGTCAAGGGGATAGATTTTTCTGCCTGGCTGTTGTCAGTAGCCTGAGATGCCCTCGTTGGAAGTTGGTAAGTTATCCAGTCCATCCGAGCATTTGTCCACATGTGTCAGTCAGGTGGATAGTGAGCCAGGGGTCCCAGGCCTGGGTCTGGAAATGGAGATAGTTTCCACCTGTGGTCCTTGTTGGAAAGCCACAGCAACACAGACCAGCAAAGGGCAACGCCACCGAGCAGCTCATCGGGGAGGAGAGCTGCGTGGGAGGAAGGAGATGGGGGAGCTGGCAGTGTTTGTCCTGGGGGCCAGCAGAACTAGTCTCCTGACCTGGAGACCCAAGCTCAGCCCTCCCCTCTGATGGCTACACCTCAGGGAGTTGGAGGCATTCCAGGATGTCCAGGCAGGTAGATGTCCACAGAGGCAGAAGGAAGCTACGGCACCGCTGCTGCTGGTGCTGGGGCTGGAGCCTTCAGTGGGGAACAGGGAAGGGAGCAGGGAGCCCTGTGCTGCCGCTGGGATGCTGACCTTTGGAGGACGTCCTCCACAGGCTCGAGGTTTGTAAGGAGCAATAAGGGCTCAGGAGCCTTCCGGTCCCCAGAGGGGAGGAAACATTAGCCTTGATGAAGAGATGTTTGCTGGCTCAGGCGAAGGCCCCCCTGAGGATCCTTGGCCAATTTCTTCCACATTCACTGCAGAGTCAGACAGGCCCCTCTGGCCATCAGAACACATTCCAA
Organism: Lasiurus borealis; assembly: GCA_004026805.1. NCBI lineage: Eukaryota > Metazoa > Chordata > Mammalia > Chiroptera > Vespertilionidae > Lasiurus > Lasiurus borealis. The sequence continues at coordinate 3,224 of PVJN01039736.1, forward strand.
GTGCAGAAGAGACACCTCGTAAATAAAGATTGAGGAATAATGTGCCATCCGTCCAGCTCGGGGGCTCTTGCCTCACACTTGGGACACTCGCTTGGGGAATTCAGCTGTCACTCGGTTTCTGCTGGCTCAGGATTTGTCGGAAGGCCCTCTCTGGCGTGACTGCAAAGTGACAAAATGCTGGGAATTGTGTCGTTGCGAACTCGTCACCCAGAGGACAGCTGAGAACACTGTGAAGGCCTGATCTCACAGGCCTTGGCCTGCATGTTGTCAAAGTGCAGACACCGATTCTGGCCTGCTTCTGGGGTCTTGCCTTCCTTCCCCATGTCCCACCCCTCTTTGATTTTTGTCTGCATCCTTTATTCTGATTCTTTATCATCTGCAGGCGAGGGCAGAAGTGGGCCTGGTTTTGTAAAACTAGAAGAAATTTTTCTATCCAGGCAAACCCTTTGTTTTAAGAAGTCGTTAAAGATTATTAGACATGAAACCCCCTAGTGACAGCTCACAGAGGGGTGCTGATGAAACAATGTGGAAGTACAGTGGATGGGGGGCAGGGCGCAATTTTGACTTTCTTTTTGGTACTATTCAATTTCTTTTCCCCTAAATTAGAAATGCCTTTTTTTATACCGGTCTTTTCCTTTGGGGAATGGTTATCCCAGAAAATATCATGCTCCTTTGCTTTTTATGGTTTCTTCTGGTTTTTACCTATTTCTCTACAACCCAGCAGTGCTTCAGAGTATTGGATTCATTAAAGTTCAGCAGCTTGTAGTTCTGTTGTGCCCAAACATTTCTTACTCAGAAAGTAAATTTCAGTTGTACTCTTTCAGAAAGTCAGTTTATCTTGGACATTTCTGATGGCCATCGTAATGATGTGAAAGGGACTTCAGATTCATGAAGGGTACCAAAACAAACAAGAAGTTCGTGTGTTCTTGTCTTAAACTTTTCTTTAAAAAATTTCATAATGGGAAATCAGGGCTTCCCTTGTAGGAAGAGGCCTGGCTTCCTTGGATGATCTATACATTTGAATTTCAAAAGCTGGTTTGAATGTGAAACCTAAGGTCATCCTGTATTCACAGTATAAAAACCAAAGACAAGTGAGTTAGATTGTCTGTTATAAAGTCTAGTCCTGTAGCTCTTCAGGGCATGACCTTTTCTACACCTTCGTTCTTTAGTGATAAAAGAACTTTCCCCATTGCTGAGTAACAGAAAGACCACTGGAGTCCTTTTGCTGAAGGGTGTGGCTTTTCCCTGCATGGGTCTACAGTGGGATGGTCAAAACCTTGGCGAGCATTTAACAATGTACCTGGAATCACAAAGTATGACTTGGGGATTTGTAGCAAGCTGGGTGTTGTAGGTCATCCTGTACTCGATTTTAAAATACCTCCACAGTCTCTGCTCAAATTCTGGCCTAGGGGCCTGTGAGAGGCAGTCTGGGGCACTAAGACTTGGTCTAGAGTCAAGTTCTGTGACCTAGGACAAGTCATTTGACCTCTTTGAGCCCTTTTCCCATGTTTACAATGAGGATGTTCATCTTAGCTGACCGGGTCATGAGGTTACCTGATAAGGCTACTGTGAAAGGACTTTATAAATCATGAATTTGCCTTAAAGAATGTTGTAGACTGGGTTCCAGGTCAGAAAGGGTGGCAGGAAACAGTGAGTGGGCACGCAGAGAAACTTAGAAGTTGTTGCTCTGTGACCAGTGATTCTCTTCGTAGGAATTTATCTTTTAAGGATAGCGGGAAGCGAGTCATAGTGATTTCCTTACCAGTAACGCACAGCATTGGAGAAACAAAACTGAAAATCACCTAAATATTCAGCTGTGGGAAATGGCTGTGTGGCCCTTCACAGAGCGAAAAGCAAGCGGCCTCCCAAAGCTGAGTTGAGTAACCATTCTTTTTTAAAAAAATGAGACATAAAAAACTGAATATTATATTCTCCCCTATCCTATGTCCATGTCCTTATATTACGTTTAAAAAAAGGCTAGAAGTAAATAGATCCCGTGTGAACAGTGGTTGTCACTGGAAATTCGGATATTTTTTTCAGTTTTTAAAAACATTCTTTAATCACAAAAGTGTATTTAAAATTTTTTTATTTTCATTTCCGCAAACAAGTCATAAACCAAGTGCAAAGGGGAATGAGAAGGTGAGCCAGGACAGGCTCTCTGCCTCCCAGCTGAGCTGGAACTTCAAAGCCAGGGCTGAGGGAGTGTCTCATTGTGTTGGAATGTGGGCAATGAGGATAGCAGGAAGTGGTGACAAGCCCTTTGTTATATAAGCTCACCAGGCTTGCGCGTTGGTGCCAGTGCTGGCCCTGGGTCCTTGGTCAGGACATCATCTGTCTGTGTCACAGCCTTAGCTTGGGCAGGGACCTGTTATCGGAACTACACAGCCAGGCACAGGAAGCTGCAACGCACACCCTCTCTTGCTAAACGCCCACTGGCATGCTGGGCTATTCCATGAGAGGAGAATGGAATAGGAGATTTACTGGCCTTATTTTCCAAGAAGGTGTGGGGATTTTCCTTGCCCCTTTGGAAGAAATCTATTGGGGCTGCCTCCAAAAGCCAGATCAACTTGCTTTTCACCTGCTTCTGTTTCTGAGTTCCTATTGGTCTGTGCTGTGTTTACACCTGTCCTGCTGAAGCAGTTTAGCTGGGACAGGGGACTGTTCCCTCCTTGGCTGGGGGTGTTGCTGCTCCAAAGGCAGCTTGCAGGTTTTCCCCTCTGTTAACTTCACCCTGGGAGGCAGGCAGAACGTGCCTTACCTAAGACAGGTGCCCAGTGAAGCCTTGCTGTCTTAAAAGGAGTTCCTGTACGGAAGGGTGTGTATGTAGCCGTGCACGCATGGGCAACGATAGTGGAATATTGTTATTAGAAAATAGCTCACCCTCGTGCCTGAGATTATGGGCTGCTTTTTATTGAGCACCCATTGTATGCTATACTTTAGGTACATTTCACCGTAATCTTCTCAGGAACTCCAAAAAAGAAAAAAAGATTTATTACTTATTTTGAATATAAGGAAACAGACTCAGATCAAGAGACATGGCCATAGCCTGTCAGACTTCCATGTTTTTTGACATCCCCATCCTTTTGGATGCCAGATTTTTATTTTATTTTATTTTGTTAATACTCACCTAATTGGTTGCCTCCCACATGCACCTGACTAGGATCAGGGATCGAGCCTATAACCAAGGTATATATGATCAGGACCAGAATCGATCCCAGAACCCTTCGGTCCCCAATCTCCCACTCTTCCTTTTTTTATGTGCATGTGTCCATATGTCTGTGGCAGGAGGGGTCACACATGTTGCAGCTCCTGACCCTCCCTCCTGGACTCCTAGAGAGCTGCAGGAGAGCCCCTTACACAGAGTCGGCTCTGTCCACTGAGCCAAGCAGCTAGGGCTGAGAGCACTTTTGCTTGACCTCCGCAGCTTCTAGCTCAGGACCTGGAACTAACTCTGTAGCCCCTCTGTGTAAGTTGAACCTTGAGGTTACATGGCTTGGATGATCTTGGATAAGTCCCGTCTCCTCTCTGGGCCACAGCGTCTCCCTTTGTAAAATGGCCAAGGGTTCTTCTTTGTCACCAGGATCTGTCTTTTCCAAAGACTTCCCAGGACAGCCAGCCCCTAAATAGCCAACCCAAGATCACAGGTTCCTGTGGAATGTGGTTGGTCTTGTCGGAGGTGGTCACAAGCGACTGAGGTGTTGTTGTTTTTTTACTATCATACCGAAGCTCAAACATCAGATGACTGTTGTCCCCTATTAATGAGACACAAGAAATAAAGTTGCGCAAGTTTATAACGAAACCACATTTCTCACTGCAATTTCGATTCATCCCGTGTTTAAGGCACGCGTCCTGCCCCTGGCAAGCTTGCGTGTTTCATTCCTTGGCATGGTCTCCCACCTTTTCACCTGCATTGGGTTGGAAACACTTGGGGAAGTTTCCAGAAACTAAATCCATTCTGAAAGATGGAAGATTTACTGCCCCAAGATGTGCAAAGTGCATTGTGCGGGCCCTAACTCAAAGAGGAAGGCAGAGGGGCTTTGAGAATAAGTCGGTTGCCTCCCGGGGTAGCCACTAGTTCGTGTGTATGAGTTCCCATGTGTCTAGCACAGGGGTCCGTGAACTTTCTGTAAAGGCCAGATGATGCGTATTTTAGGCTTTGGGAGCAACATGGTTTCTGTTGCAGCTACTCCATTCTGTCCTTGTAATGCGAAAGTGGCCCTAGACATAATGAACGGGTGAGACTGTGCCAATAAAACTTTATTTTAAAATATATAACTTCGCAGATCCCTGGTCAGAAACGTTAGGCACATCTCTTCCTAATCACAACCCATGTTGACTTGTTCTCTTTGTTTTATGAATCCCTGGTTTGACCTCCTGGTTGTATGGAAGTCTCCCCACCTATACCCCTTAATTTCTTGCAAACTGTCTTTGACCTAGACATGCTATAAGGTCTTTGATCAACACTCAGTTGTGTAAAAATTGCCCATATTCTCATGTCAAAAAAGCATGTCTTTTTAAAATGCACCTTTTTTTCTTCTGCAATTGATGTCCTGTGTAGGATTTCTCAATGTACATATGTCTGGTTCATTATAAAGATGCAGGAAATCGATATATTGCCACATCGGTTACTGTTACGGCTTTCTCAAATATTTCAGAAGAAAAGCCCCATAACCTGACATCCCATAGTGCTGGAATCTTGACTCTTCTGGTTCTTCCTTCGTCTCTATCTTTCAAAAAGTGACTTTGGACATGTCATTATTTAAATACTCCTCGTGGCTTCTATCATGTCAAGACTCATAGCGTGCTGTTCGAGCTGACCCTTCCCTCTCCGAAAGGCTTCCTGTGGCTCCCTGTTTCACGGCCAACCAGTTGGAAACCTCTTGCTGTCTGCCAGGATTTTACCTACGTCCTGTATGTCTTTATCCTCTTCGTCCTTCCCTGTCCAGCTCAGCTGTCATGCCATTCAGGAAGCTTCCCCATCTCCCACCCTCCTTTTCTTCCTTTCTCCATGTGCATGCGTTCATGCGTCTGAGGCAGGAGCGGTCACACATGTCACAGCTGCTGTCCCTGCTTGGCTCCTGGAGAGCCCCTCACACACAGCCTGACCCAGCGTGGGCCCAGGAAGGCCTATCAGGTGAGTGGCCTCTGAGAGGTTGATTAAGGGCCCCATGTGCTCTGTAACTTCCCAGAGTTCCCAAACCTCCGTAATGCCAGCACAGGGAAACACTCAAAACTCCGATGTCTCCTTGAGCAGCCAGCAAGTCCCCTTGGGCCTCCAACAGGCGGAGTGGCTTTGGTGCCCACCTTCCTTCGGTGGTGGTGAGACTTGAGAGTGAGAAGGCAGGGGGCATCAGGGAAGAGCTGCTTCCTTCCTCCTCAGGGGCAGGTGGGAGTAATGGTAATGGCAGTCACCATTATTGAACACCTCCTGATAGCACAGCTCTCAGCCAAGGACTTGGGTGTGATCTGTACAGGCTCCAAAGCAGTAGGACGAAGGGATCCTTCAGCACCGTGCCCAGCACATAATAGATGCTCAACAAATACTTTTTGAATGAATACATGAATTAGACCAGAGGAGGTTTTTCTGGAAAGATTTGTTGTGGCTAGATTGAAGGGCTGCAAATGCCATACTAAGGAGTTAATTGAGCCTTTGCCCCATTGGCAGTGGGGACTCCAGGACAGGTCTGTGCAGGGAGGGACGGACGTCTGTGCAACATGTGTCGCACTCACCCCATTATTTGCCCTTTCCGGTGTGGCTGAGGTGCCAGATAATGAGGTATTGGGCTACACAAAGCACTTCCTTGTGTCAGAGGCAGGGCTGGCCTTGAAGCCAGCTGGCCACCAGCCTCCTCCCTGTAATTTATGTGAAGTGGCAGCTTGGAGTGCGCTGCCAGGCAGAGCCAGGGCTTGCCCGCTTCTCCAGGTCGCCGCCTGAGCTTGCTGGCCCTATGCTAGGGGCCAAGGCCCTGACGCGAGGCCTGCCCCTCAGAGCTCTCCCTGCCAGCATGTTCTGGAAGGATTGAAGACAGTTGGCCCAGTTCTTCCTAAGATTGCTGGCTCAGTTGAGGGTTCCTGTTCCAGGGGAGAGGAGAGTACCACTGACCATTGATTTCTTTCCCCCCTTGTCCCCCCACATCATCCCCACTCCAGCTCCACATTCCTAGGCTCGGCTGGTCACCTTGGGATTCTACCATCTAAAGGCAGCTGGCCCCACAGCTAAGTGGTTGTGTCTCCTCCACCCCCAGAGACCACTTTTCCAGGGAGGATGCAACTCACTGTTTTCATATTGGGAAATGCAATTAAGAGGTCAGTCCCTAGAATCTATGCAGAACAGTTACCCTGTTGAAAGACGGGTCAGGGTGAGGTGGTATTTCAGCAGTTCAATTCCATACTCATGTACTAAGGGAGCCCCCTGGCCTGGGCATAGTGGATACTACAGAAAAGGACATTGTGGAGAAACTGGGGTGCAAGGCATACTACTGCACAGCAAAATGATGAGGGTAACAGGGGCCTCTGATCGATTAATTCTGGGAGGGAGATCTGGGCAGGTTCCTTGGATGAAGTGTGAGTAGGTTTCAGCTGTAGGGCCCTGAAAAGTACTTTGGGCTTTGCTGAAATCATGGAAGTCAGCAAGTACAGGAAGGATCTGGTGGGAAAGGTGTAGGGCAGGAGCTCATTCATAGTGAGAACAGGCGAGGCTCTGGGTGATCTGGCAGGGCAGAGGTGGGGGCATCTGAGTGGCTGAACTCCTGGTTAGAGTGTTGGCTATGTATGGGTGCAAGGGGTCCCTGGAGGTTGGCCTCTATCACTGCAGGGAACCAAGGAAAGCCCAGGGCCTGGTCCATGCTGGGAATTAATAGGAATTTGACTTTTAGGCTGGGCTGGGTTGCCCCAGGAAAGCCCATGCTTGGCCAGGCTGGCAATGAGCCCCTGCTGTTCCTGGCTGTTCCTTGGGCTGGCCTTCGAAGAACCTGTCACAATGATTTCTGAAGGGAGCCAACAGATGGGCAAGATGGAAATGCCTCTCAAATGCCTCTCCCACAGGCACAGATCCCTTCTTACACTCCCAGCTGAAAGTGGGGGCAGGACCACTGACCCCTCACATGGGCACTTTACTGTTTGCCTCGGGCCCTCACTTTGATATTATCTCAGCTGTCCAGGAGGCAGAGAGAGTGGGGATTTTCCTTTCCCATTTTAGAGATGGAGAAGTGAATTGCTTGCAGTTGCCCCAAAGTCAAGGAGCCCCGGAGGAGGGCTGGGTCTCCCCACTTCCAGCTGTGTGTGTGATCACCACATAGCACAATCCCTCGGCAGTTAAAGGGCACAGTTTGGAGGTGAGGTTTGCAGTTAAATGACAACTGAAGACAGTAGGTAATTTCTGGCCACACCAGACATACTAAGCTCCGACTGTCTGCCAGCTGTTGTGCAAAGCTCTTCTTTGATTGATTCTTTGGACAACCCTTGTCCGTAGGTACTGCTGTTATACCCAGTGAGGGGACCAGGTCACAGGACTTTAAGTAACTTACAAAACAACCCAGCACCAGACAGACTTGGCACTTGTTCTCAAGTAGTCCCTTCCCAAGGCCTGCCCTGAATTTGATGTCCTGGTGCCTCTGAGGCCAGACATAGGCAACGTCCCCTCATCTGCCTTGGCACTCCTAGCGTACTGTGTGATTAGAACAACTGCTGCTCCTGCTAATGACTTCCTCATGAGACCCGTACTCAGAAACTCAGATAAAATTGGAGAACGAGAAAGGAAATGGGTAGAGAATGAGGTTGTTTCCACTAAGGCCCAAAGCACTATTCAGGAAAAGTACATTTGAACGCCGGCTTTGGCTGGCTAGATTTTGGCAATCGGCAGCTCCCTCTGTAACTGTCCTCTGCTTTGCTTTGTGCATCAGTACTGGTCCCGCCTACGTCCACTAGAGAGGACAGCTGACATCACGTTCTCCCGATCACTCAGCTTCTAAGAACCTGTGGTTGCTTTAACCTGGCATTCCAGGCCCCCTACAAAGTGGTTCTGTCTCCTTTTCCTGCGATGAGGAGAACATCCTTCCCTCAATTCACTAGATTTTTTTCCCACCAGCACCTTTGTCCATGACCATTCCTAAAGTTGGCATGCCCATCCTCCCTCTTGCCACCCCATCCTGCCTAGCAAATGCAGGTTCAGTTCCGATCTTGACCCCCGCTTATGGGTCAGGCCCGAGGCCTTGTTGTGACTACCTGTCCTACCTCATGTACAGGTGAGCAGTGTCAGGACTGTGCCCCACCCCCATGCAGAGCTCCTTGCTGGGTGATAGATTAGCCCACATGTGTGCATGGTGAGGGGAAAGGCTTTTTTATGGGCAAAGGGAAAACAAAGTTTCCTGATGAGTGAGAAGGGCTTTCTGGGTAAAAGCGTGGAAGGACTGTTTCCAATTGTGTAGAAAAAGAACAAAGGACCGGGTAGTGACTGCACTTTGACCTTTCATCCCTGCTGGAAGACAATACTAAGCTGTGGCTCTTTCACCTGGAGAAAAGAGGGCCTAAGTGAGGATAATTATCCTCGGACCTCATCCGTTCCAGTCCTGCCAGGTACCAGGGCCTCTGGAAGTGAAACTGCCTCCAAACATCTCTGGGGCAGATGTCTTTTCTAAGTCAGCTGTGTCATCTTTCCCCAGAATGACTGCATTCCCGTCCCACCCTCATCACTCCTCATCTTGCTGAGCACACATTGTCTCTCCTTTGTAGTGTTGACATATTCTGTTTATAGTAAATCCTCAAAGCAGAGCCCTCAAAATCCACTCCCGGAACTCACTTCTACACGTGGGGAACCTTTTTTCTTCTGCCAAGAGCCTTTTGGGTATTTATAACATCATGTGAGGGCCATACAAAATTATTAGCTTAAAAATTAGCCTGCTGCATGTGGTCAAACATTTAATTAACTCACCCCTAATGGCTCGACAGGGCCAGACCAAATGAGCCGGACATTCCCCACCACACAAGCCCTTCAACACTATAGCCTGATCTCTTCACTGCTCCGCTCCCTCCTTTCCATACCCCTGCAGGTGCTGCCTTACTGCTGATCCTCAAGTGCAGTCGCTCCTGCCTGGGCCCAGGGGAGATGTGCCACTTCTTCTAGGACTGCCCGCCTGCCTATTCACTGGTGTGGAGCACAGTGGTCTCTTCCCCTTAAGCAGTGGCCGAAGCCTGTGGGCTGGCTGGTCCTGCCTTTCTCTGCATCCTCACCTCCACCTCACGCTGCATACCTGGCTTCAGTGACAAGAGCTGTGGTGGTGGTTTGAAAATTTCTGAGGACAAATAACCAGTCTTATCCTCTGCGAATAATCGCACTTCATACATCAGGCTGCTATCAGCACTTTAGTCTGTGGTGCAGCTTTAGAATGTGGCCCGAGAGCCCAAACCTGTGATTCTGGCTCAAAGTCAAACTGTGGCCCCGGGATTTGTGGAGAGCAGGGCACAGGCTGCCAGACTCCTGTCAAGAGCTTCCTGCCAGGATTTCTCCTTCTTGCCCCTCTTTCTTCAGCTGTGAGGCACCCTGGAGAGAGCTTGGCCTGTCAGACCCAAGTCATTGGGCACGGCCCTCAGCAAAGCGGGCGGTCGATGGCAGGCCCCGGGCCAGGGGAGTCTTAGATTTCCGAGGGTGCTGAGCTTCCCTGAGGTGCTGCTTACATCAGAGCTGTTTCTGGAAGGCTGTGGGTTGTGCGGTGAAGTTAAAGAGGTTGTTCAGAAAGCCAGACTGGCATCCACAGGAAGTAGGAGTACAAGGGGACCTGTGGCTTTGTGACCTCTGCTCTGTAGATGGGGGAGGGCATGGGTGTGAAGCAGCCGAGAGTTGTAAAACCCATTCATTCACATACAACCTTTGTCACAAAACCTGGCAGCATCCTAGGCTCTAGGGCATGACCCCTCTTTGGATCTGCAGTAGCTCAAGCAGGCTAGTGACAGTAATCCCTGCACTGCAATCAGGTCTTGTACTTGGCTTTCTCTTGGGCTTATTCAACATGCACTTTTAAAAATATATATATTTTATTGATTTTTTTTACAGAGAGGAAGGGAGAGAGATAGAGAGTTAGAAACATCTTTGAGAGAGAAACATTGATCAGCTGCCTCCTGCACGCCCCCCACTGGGGATGTGCCCACAACCAAGGTACATGTCCTGGACCGGAATCAAACCTGGGACCTTTTAGTCCGCAGGCCGACGCTCATTGGGCACAGCCCTCAGCAAACCGGGCCGTCAATGGCAGGCCCCGGGCCAGGGGAGTCTTACATTTCCGAGGGTGCTGAGCTTCCCTGAGGTGCTGCTTACATCAGAGCTGTTTCTGGAAGGCTGTGGGTTGTGCGGTGAAGTTAAAGAGGTTGTTCAGAAAGCCAGAGTGGCATCCACAGGAAGTAGGATTACAAGGGGACCTTTATCCCAAGTACACTTTTCATAATTCAGACAAGTTATCCACATTTCTCTAAGGGAAGAAAGCCGGCTGTGGCAAACCCTTGCCTGTGCGGTGCTGTCCTGAGCTGTCCTGCCCGCCTGGCCTGATAAGCTTCAGCAGTTCAGAAACATTTCACAGTTGAGAGTCAATCTCTGAAGCATCCATCTCCTCACTTCCTCCGGCCCCTCTCCAGCCTGCTCCCTGTGCCTCCTTTGTTTTCTCTTGGTCAGGCGCTCTCTCCCTGTGCTTCCTCTGCCTTCCCCCACTTTTCTTGTCACCTCCTCCTGTGTAGCCTCAGCTTCTTGTCCCCAGGCAGACCTGCTGTGGTCCTTGGCCGTGGGATCATGGGCACATCTCTTAACCTCTCTGAGCCAGTTTCATCCACTTGTAAAATTCACCTTTTCACTTACTGAGCACCTGGCTGTGTGCCGGGCCCGGCATTAGACAAAGGTACCAGAAAGATGAGTGGACATAGGCCCTGCTCTGGAGCCCCCATTTTAAGAGGTCTTAAAAATCATGGCAAGATGACTCCATGGGGATTTGGGGAGGGCAAGTGACCCTGACTTGGAAGAGTTTCATAAACTATAAAGTACAGTGCACATGCAAAGAGAGTGGTTCCTGAGTCCCTTGCTTTCATGGTAGAGTGAGACTTGCCTGTGGTGCTCTTAAGTCTGGAGGTCCCTTAATGCTGGTGCCTGTGTGCCCGCCTGTTCTCTGGTTGCTGAGCTTGGGCATCCATGGAATGCACCGGCTAGGGCACATGTGTAGGGGTGTAAAATGGGGAGGGGAGCAGCTGGACATCAACCCAGACTGTAAAGTAAGGGGGGGGGGAGAAAATTCTGGAAGCCATTTAGATTTTTACAAATGTAAAAATAAGCTTTTCTTATTTTTGACCTGATTTAAAAAACAAGAAAACAGCCGAAACCGGTTTGTCTCAGTGGGTAAAGCGTCGGCCTGTGGACTGAAAAGTCCCAGGTTCGATTCCGGTCAAGGGCATGTATATTGGTTGCCGGCACATCCCCAGTAGGATGTGTGCAGGAGGCAGCTGATTGATGTTTCTCTCTCATCCATGTTTCTAACTCTCTGTCCCTCCCCCTTCCTCTCTGTAAAAAAATCAATATAATATGTTTGAAAAAAAAAAATATATATATATATATATAAAAAACAGCAAGAAAACAAAATACAAACCTCTTGTACAACTTGTCTGGAGTTAGTGAAACCGCCTGTTGTCAGTGGGGAGACAGGATGTGAAATGTCACTTAGCCCCTGGCAGCTATTTGTGAGCCTGAGTCTGTCCCTCGGGCTAGACTGCAATAGTTCCTTCTCTGAGTCCCAGAGCCCAGTCTGGGACCTGGTCCAAAGTCAGCCCAGGTAGGCCAAGTGGAGGAGCAACAGAGCAGTGGGGCTCAGAGGAGGGGGAGCTCCCCTCTAGCTGGGGTGAGGGTCTCAGAGGTCAGGCAGGGGTGGAGTCTGTTCGTATTCCTACTTTATAGGTAAAGAAACCAAGACCCAGAGAGGTTGAGCAAGCTTCCCAAGGTGACAGCCAGAATTTGAACTCAGATCTCACTCAGGAGTTCATGTTGTCAGGCACTGCACTGTGCAGACTAAGTAGAATTTAAATGCGCAGTGATTAGAGAAGGAAGTACCCCATGAGGGCACAGGGTAGGCAAAGACTGGGGATAGGGTGGAAGCTGGGGGCTTGTGACTCATTGCAGGTGAGTGTGGGGAATCGGGAGGGGCTGACATAGGAAACAAGTATATGGCCCTCTCTATCAGGAAAATCTGAATGACAGGGAGTCCCCTACCAGGCAAGAGCCCTGTGAGCTGGCTCTTTTTCTGTAGTTCAGCAAGCCCTCAGCACCTGTGTGAGCCCATGCTACGTGTCCTAGGAGCTGGCAGGATCCTTGTCCATGAAAAGAGAGGGCTCTCCCAAGGGTGGACTTAGTTTTGCCGGAGGCCCCATGTATGTGGTCCCACACCAGCCCCTCACTCTTGCTGGGTCGGTTCCACTGTCTCTGCAAGGACCATTTGCTCAGCGGAGTCACTTTAAAGTCCTTTGAGGAAAGCATTACCAGCCAGAATCTGGTCAGAGCAGCTAAGTTTGAATCCTGATTTTGTAACTCAGTACCTTGGTGACCTTGGGCAAGTTACCTAGCGGTCCTGTGCTGCGGTTTTCTTATCTGTAAAACGAGGACAATATAAGAGTCACTCCAGGGGGTTGTTGGGAGCATTAAAAGAACAGCACGTAGTCCCCGTAGCTGCTGTTGATCGATGTTTATTGTATTATCATTGTGCCGGGTGCATCCTTGCTCTCCCAAGCCCTTGACTGTCTCTGTGGCTCAGTGGAGAGGAGGGAGAGTCTGGAACTCAAGAGGCTCTCTGGCCACCCACAAAGCTCCTGCAAGGCCAGCGATGCCTGGGTTTGCCCTGTTCTGTTGAGCACGTTTGCTCTGCAGACATTGAGGTCATTGCTGCCAGTGGCCTCCCAGCTTCGGCCAAGCTCTTGCAGCGTTCCCCAGGGCTCTGGTGGTTCCAGTGTCCAAGTCCTGCGTGGGCAGAGCTCCGAGCAGGCAGCACGTTTTGGCAGGTCCTTACTGGTGTCGTTGGTAAAGAGTTTCCTGTGGCTGCGCTTGTTAGGACTGAGGAAATACAGTTTTTACAGTCCTTTTTGTCCCTCCCAGATGCTAATAAACTGTTTCAAATTTGCTGAAAATGCTGCTTCTCATAAGATAGGGAGCTGTGCTGTGTGTTCCCAAGTTAGTTGGAAGTCAGTGATGTTTGGTCTAGGGAGAGGGCTGGATCCCACATGTTAAGAATTTGAGAGAATGTGATTGGTATTTATTTCTCCAGGGTCCTTAACGTCTTGAAACAGTGGGCAGGAGCTAGAAGGCACCTGTAGCCCACGTTCCAGGATGAGAGTAGGCCCATCTGTGTCTGTTGTGGTGCAGAAGAAAGCTCATGGGCTTTCTTCTGGGATGGGATTCCTTGCCTCCTGACTCATTGTATGACCTTGAGCGAGTCACTTCCCCTGAATTGGGTTTGTGAAACCTTGTGGATTATTGCAAGATAATAGTGGGATTACACGTGCCTCTCTTCTGGTAGAGACCGGTGTTTCTCAGTCTTGGCTACACAGTACAGTCACCTGGGGAAGCTTTTAGAAACCACTAATCCCAGGCCCTCACTGGGACCACTTACGTTGGAATTTTGGGTGGAGCTCAGGCATTAGTGCTTTGTGAAAGCTCCACAGGTGATTCCAGTTTGCAACCTGTTGAGAACCATTGGACTAGCCCAGTGGTCTGCAAACTCATTAGTCAACAGAGCCAAATATCAACAGGACAATGATTGTCATTTCTTTGGAGAGCCAAATTTTTTAAACTTAAATTTCTTCTAATGCCACTTTTTCAAAATAGACTCATCCAGGCTGTGATATTTTGTGGAAGAGCCACATTCAAGGGGCCAAAGAGCCGTAGTTTGCCGACCACTGGACTAGACCAGAGGTGGGCAAACCACAGCCCTTGGGCCAAATCCAGCTGCTGTCTATCTTTATAAATAAAGTTTTATTGGCACAGAGCCTCTCCTATTCATTGAGTTTGTGTGAGTGGCTGCTTTCTCACTATCACACAGTGGCAGTTGAGTTGAGTGATTGCGACAGAGACTTTATGACCTGCAAATGAAATATTCACTATTTGACTCTACAAAATAAATTTGCTGACCTTTCTTGATAGAGGCTTTCCTCCGTTAGAGCAGACTGGGATATATTTGTCTTTCTGTCCTCAGGACCTAGCCCACCATGGGCATTGCTGAATTCCAGAACAGAAGTGTACTTCTCTCACAACACCCAACCTATGAGAAAAGAGGGCAATCTTAGCTTAGGCTGAGACGCATGTGTGCGCATAAACACACACACACACAAACACGCCTGCCTGCCTGCCTCCAGTAGCCTGGATACCACATGAAAGCCATCTGGAGATACTGAGCTCATGTCTACCTTCTGCATGTCTCCCCTTCACCTGGATGCTGATGCTGCCTCTCTGAGGGCAGGCCTGGCTGTCCTTTCACCGCACATGCTTTTGAGCTAGTCGTACTGCAAAGCAGCACCCTTTGGGCCCTTAGGGTTGCTTGTGGAAGTGAGAGAGAGGGATGCACTCTTGTAAGGTTTGGCCAACCCCTTCAACACTGCCTTCCCCCTCCCCCTCAGGTCCACGCTTTGAGGTACCATAAAACTCCCAGGAGATGCATAGGGTGTCAGTCTAGGTCCTTCTGGTGGCCATGTGTTCAACCAGCTTCTGCATGGACGTCCCTGTGGCAGGAAACTCATTACCCCCAAAACTATCCTATTTTGAACAGCTCTGTCTGATCAAACATTCTTCCTAAAACAGTTGAAATCTTTTCTACAACTTCTAATTAGTCCTCACTCTGCCCTCTTACCCAGCAGAACTTGTCTGCATCCTGTTCCAGGGATTAACCACCATCCTGCACTGAGCACACACCCTGAATCTTCCCTAGAATGTACAAACCCTTAATCTCTTTAATTATGCTCATGAGACATGGAGCCCAGGCTCTTTATCTTCCTGGTGGCAGCTCTTAATTAAAGTTGGGGCCCAAACGTGATTCTCCACTGACCCTCAGATTTATGCAGATTGGAATAAGACGGTCTCCTTCCTAGTGGTAGAAGTCCTAAGGTCATGCCGTTGTCACCATAGACAGTGGGCAGGCTGGCTTTTGGAAGCTACATTAGACCACGTGAGCATAGCATCACTTTAATAAAGGTTCCAACCAGCTGAGACCCCTGAATTCTTGCATACCTATGGCAAGTTATGGCTTTGTTTCTTTCGCCTATCCACCTGCAGCTGGCTCTGTGGAGGATCTGCGGTCTTCCCAAATGGCTCCCTGCCTTTCTGGCTTGTCCTCAGGGCTAGAGGCACGCACCTAGCATCCTCACCCGGCAGATGAGAAGTGTGGTTATGAGAGAGCTTTGTGGGCCCTGGGTTTATGACATCGCTGAGCCAGGAACGAGGTTAATATTTTTAATGACGAAGGATGAGCCCCATTATTACCCCAGCTCATTAATCAATGGCAGAACCCGTTTTACCTGTCCTTGGTGTGGGGAGTTCATGAATGGGAATCTTATTTTCTCTTTAAAACCCAAGCCACCTCTCCCTTTCTTAAATCCAGGAGGCAGTTCTAGAAGGGTGTCAGTGTTTTATAGCAGATTTTTCTTAGGTGGATAAGGTTGTGGGCAGTCTTTAGGTAAGCCTCCCTGCCTTACCCTCCAAGCAGACTGGGCTGGCCAGGGTGTAGCAAAGGTGCCAGGAGCTGTACAGCCTGCCTGAGCCAGTCTGTAAGCCTGAGATGCCAGTTAGGGACCAGGATAGATGGGGAGTTTGGGACCATCTGTGTAGACCTGTTGCAGAAAGGGTGGGCATGACAGAAACCTGGGGAGGGGGGCAGTGCCCACTCAGAGGCCCTCCCCAAATGGCTGGTCACATGGGTATTTGGCTTAAATGTCTCCAGGGAGTGCATTTTTCTGGGGTCAGTGGGTTGAAAGGACCTCCCTTATCCCAGTCAGGTGGCTCAAATCACCCATGTTATCCCCAAGAAATGAAAATGGTGGGGCACCTATTGGGGGGTGAGGTGCTCCCATGGCTTTGAGTTATGTCTGGGTCCCCTTCTCGGGCATCACCACCACCTCTGGGCCCGAAGGCCATAGGGATTTCAAGCTGGTCCTCTGACCCGGGGCCTCCTCCTCCACAGTTAGAACTTCTTCAGTTCCTCCGGTCCACACTGTATGTCTGGATTTTTTTTTTTTTTTAATGCATCAGGGCTTACCCCAACAAGATAAAGAATGAACTAATTCTACCATAAATTTCCCTCCCACTGTACAATGAGAAAAATGAGACTGACTTTCCCGTCAACTTTGAAAATAACAATAACTTAGTGCATGCTGGGCACTGTCCAAGTATTAACTCTTGTTAATGAAGCAGGGGCCAAGGTTC
>PVJN01039737.1:0-19648 GCA_004026805.1 Lasiurus borealis
GAAGGCTGCTCGAGGGGGGGGGGGGGCCAGAGCTGAATGCCTCGGGGGCACCATACCCCTGGATGCAGGGTCCCCATCCAGGAGGGGAGACGGAGGTTTGGGTCCAACACACCCTCCCACCTGACCCTCCAAGCCAAAGCCAGAGTCGGGTTTGTCATCATTTCAGGGGTCCGAAAGTGGGGGCAGAGCTTGCCAATCCCTACCCAGTCTGGCTTAACATCTAGGGTTCAGAACCCAGCAGAGCCCCCAGTTCCCTAGATCATCTCGGGCATCCCCTGCCAGAGAAGGCTTTACCTGTGGGGAAACTGAGGTACGAAGCAGTTTCTCCCTCCCCCAACCCTCTCAGGCACCCTCCCTCCCTTCCTCAGGTCCTCCTGGGATTTGGGCGACAAGCAAAGCCTGGCTCAGCCCTCTGCCCCATATTGGTGTTTACGGGTCCCTCCTCAGAGCCAGCCAAGCCTCCCAGTGGCTTCCTAGAACGCTGGGTGGTCGGCCTGGTCTCGAGCGGCTCCCTCAGGCCCAGCCCCAGCGCACGCAGCCCATGTCTCACCCCCCAGGCCCTGCTGGGCTCTGAGCATAGGATGAACCAGAGCAAGAAAGGTGTGAGCCAAGCGAGGACAGGGCTCAGCGCCCCTGGGAAGGCTTCTGGCCCAAACGGAGGGGCTGCAGGCAGACCCATGACCAGGCCTAAAACCCCCCTCCTTCTTTTACACCCGTCCAGATGCTTTAATTTTGCCCATTGTTTTGTTCACCGTCATCTTTCTAAAATGCACTGTGCAGTTGATTTTCCAATAGGTGAAACACTGGGCTAGGGAATTTTAAATATACCAAATTCCTCAGAAAAAAATCTCTGCTACCCTCCCTCCCCAGCCTCCTCTGCCACCACGTGTGTCTCTCCCCAGAGGCCGTGGCCAGGTTTCTTATTTTCCCTCCAGCCATGTTCCATGCGAAACAAACATGTCTGTATATTTTCTTTCCACTGCAGGAAAATAATCATGGTCCCTGCTGGCTCACAGATCTTAGTCCAGTTCCCTCATAACAAACATCTCAGATCCCTTCCTGTGAAGAACTTTCTCTTGCTTTTTAATGGCTGCCTAATACTCCATCCTGCAGCTGGACTGTTGACCCATTAAAGCATGTTTCCTTATTCCCATATTTTTGCTACTATAAATAGTGCAGCAGCTGAAACCAGTTTGGCTCAGTGGATAGAGTGTTGGCCTGCGGACTGAAAGGTCCCAGGTTCGATTCTGGTCAAGGGCATGTACCTTAACTGCAGGCTCATCCCCAGTAGGGGGCGTGCAGGAGGCAGCTGATTGATGTTTCTCACTGATGTTTCTAACTCCCTATCCCTCCCCCTTCCTCTCTGTAAAAAAAATCAATAAAATATATTTTTTTAAATTGTATTTAAAAAATAGTGCAGCAAATGTCATTTTGTATATGAGTGAATATACTCACAACCTTTCTGAAAAAAAAAATTTTTAAATACATTTTATTGATCTTTCACAGAGAGGAAGGGAGAGGGATAGAAAGCTAAAAACATCGATGAGAGAGAGACATCGATCAGCCGCCTCCTGCACGCCCCCTACTGGGGATGTGCCCACAACCCAGGTACATGCCCTTGACCGGAATCAAACCTGGGACTCTTCAGTCCGCAGGCCAACACTCTATCCACTGAGCCAAACCGGTTTTGGCCTGAAAAAAATTTTATTAGTAAACTATTTTTAGAGCCGTTTTAGATTTATAAAATATTGGGCAGAATGTATAGAGTTCCTATATATGACCTTGCCCCCCAAAGGCACACACACACACAGTTTCCCCTATTACCCTATTAAGATATTGCATTTGTGGCTACATTTGTGGCTATAATTGATGAACAAACATTGACCCGGCAAACATATCACCCAGAGTCCATAGCTGACATGAGGGTTCACTCTTGATGTTGTACATTTTGTGGGTTTCGACAAATGTATAGTGATATGAACCCACCATTACAGTGTCACACAGAGCAGTTTTGCTGCCCTAAAATTCCCCTGTGATCTGCCTCTGCACCTCCCCCTCCCTCTGGCAAGCACTGATCCCTCTGCTGTCTCCATGGCTTCACCTTTTCCAGAATGTCATAGAGTTGGAATCATGTAATTCATAGCTTTTCCATGCTGGCTTCCTTCACTCGGTGACATGCATTGACGTTTCCTCATGTCTTTTTACAGCTGGATAGCTCATTTCTTTGTAGCACCGAGGAACATAACTTTATCCGAAGGTCCCACCATCTGTTCATCCCCCACCTACCAAAGGACAGGGGCTGTGTCTAGGTGTTGACAATGACGAATAAACCTGCTGTGAATATTTATTGCAGGTTTCATGTGGCCATAAGTTTTCAACTCCTTTGGGTAAATACCAAGGAGCATGATTGCTAGGTCACATGGAGAGGGTATGTTTAGGTTTGGGGGTTGTTGGGTTTTTTTTTAAATGTTTTTATTGATTTTAGAGAAAAAGGAAGGGAGATGCAAAGAGATAGAAACTTCAATGAGGAGAAACCAAGATGGCAGGATAAACACCCAAACTGCTGCCTCACACAACAATTTCAAAACTGCAGCTAAAAGACAGAACAGACATCACCCAGAACCACAGGAAAGCTGGCTGAGTGGAAATTCTACAACTAGAAGGGAAGAGAGGGGTTCACGGAGACTCAGAGGAGCTGCAAAAAGCTGAGGTAGGGAGATAAACAGGTAGAGAGGACAAGCAGCAGAGTGCCTGACTGGCTTCCTTTAGCGGGAGGGAAACAGAAACTCCCGACTGCACTGAACCCTAGTTCTAACTGCACTGAACCCCAATTCCGAGCGAGACTTATATGGGGGGAGTATGGACTGTTGTGAAAAGGGAGGAGAGCACAGAAACTTAGGGGAGCTGTGAAAGGCAGAAGTCTGGAGACGTGAGAGTGCGCACACAGAGGACAGACTGCTCATTGTGCCACTGGCTTTATCTAGCGGGAGGGAGACAGAACCTCCCAACTGCGCTGAAATTCACTTCCAACTGCACTGAACCACAGTTTCAGGCAAGACTCTGGGGACCTGGGTTCATACGGGTCCCCGGAGCGCATGGAAACTCAGGGGAGCCAGAAAGACAGAGGTCTGGAGGTGTGTGAGCACGAGTGCACAGAGAGGGCTGCAGCGATTACCCAGGGACACTGAGACCCAGGGGCCCCATGAAGCAGAGCTGGCAGGAAGCCAAGGGTGTCTTCTCAGCCCTGAGACTCTGCCCCATCCAAGTTGAACATAGAGGCTTTTGCAATTTTGCAAGTCTTGTATCATAAGGCTGACTCCAGCACAGAAGTTCTCTCAGCATAGACACAGTTGATCCTCACAACCAATTGGCTTGGAGGTCAATTCCCCCAGTGGTACCAACAACAATCAAGACTTTTAACTACAGCAAGGCTGTACACACAGTCCACAAAGGGGTGCACCAAGAGAGTCCGCTTCAGGTAACTGGGGAGGCAGAGCTACTGGGCCACATAGGACACCTAGCACACAAAGCTACTCTACCAACTCAGGGAAGCAGCAAAAATGCAGAGACAAAGGAACATATCACAAACGAAAGAAATGGAGGAAAACAAATGACTGGATATAGAGTTCAAAACCACAGTTATAAGGTTTTTTAAGAATTTCCTAGAAAAAATGGATAAATTTATCGACACCCAAAAGGAGATGAAAAAGGACCAACTAGAGATAAAAAAAAGGACCAACTAGAAATTAAACATACACTGACTGAAATAAAAATATTATACAGAGACATAACAGCAGATTAGAGAAACGCAAGAATCAAGTCAAAGATTTGAAATACAAAGAAGCAGAAAACACTCTACTGGAAAACCAAAAAGAAAAAAAAAATCCAAAAATGTGAAGATAGTGTAAGGAGCCTCTGGGACGACTTCAAGCATACCAATATCAGAATTGTGGGGGTGCCAGAGGAAGAGAGAGAGCAAGATACTGAAAACTTATTTGAAGAAATAATGACTGAAAACTTCCCCCACCTGGTGAAAGAAATAGACTTACAAGTCCAGGAAGTGACAGAACCCCAAACAAAAGGAATTCAAAGAGGACCACACCAAGACACATCATAATTAAAATGCCAAGAGCAAAAGACAAAGAGAGAATATTAAAAACAGCAAGAGAAAAACAGTTAATTACCTATAGGGGAGCTGATTTCTCAACAGAAACTTTGCAGACCAGATGGGAGTGGCACGAAATATTCAAAGTGATGAATAGCAAGAACCTACAACCAAGATTACTCTATCCAGCAAAGCTATCATTCAGAATTGAAGATCAGATAAAGAGCTTCACAGATAAGAAAAAACTAAAGGAGTTCATCAACTCCAAACCAGTATTATATGAAATACTGAAAGGTGCTCTTTAAAAAGAGGAGAAGAAGAAAAAGATAAAGATAAAAATTAGGAACAACAAATACATTTCTATCAACAGGTGAATCTAAAAATCCAGTGAATTAAAAATCTGATCAACAGAATAAACTGGTGAATATAATAGAATAAGGGGCATAGAAAGCAAGTGGACTGACAATTCTCAGGGGGAAAGGGGTGAGGGGGGTGCAGGGAGAGACTGGACAAAAATCATACATCTATGGATGAGGACAATGCGGGGAGGTAAGGGCAGAGGGTGGGGTGGGAACCGGGTGGAGGGGATCTATGGGGGGGGGAGGAACAATTGTAATAATCTGAACAATAAAGATTTATTAAATTAAAAAATAAAATCAATAAAAATATATTTAAAAAAGAAAGAAAGAAACATCAATGATTAAACAGAATCATTGATCAGCTGCCTCCTGCATACCCCCTACCAGTGATCAAGCCCACAACCCAGACATGTGCCCTGACCAGGATTTGAACCGGTGACCTCCTGGTGCATGGGCCGACACTCAACCACTGAGACACACCAGCCGGGTGAGTGTGTTTAGTTTTGTAAGAAATCATCCCACTGTCTGCCAGAGTGCCTGCAGCACTTACATCCCCACCAGCCATGAGAGAGAGTTCCCGTTGCTCCACATCCTCACCAGCATTTGGTGTTGTCGCTTTGGATTTTGGTCATCCCACTGGGTGTACAGTGATAGCTTGTTGTAGTTTTAATTTGCCTAAAATATTTAAATATTTGTTGAGATTTAAATATATGTTGAGCAACACTCCCCCAACAAAGCATGGTTTCAACCTCTTTCGTACAACATGACTTCTTTGCAACTCAGGATAGAAAGGAGATGCTAGCACCCCATTCTACAGAGGGGGAAACAAAGGCTCAGAGAGGGATAGTTACTTGCAGACAGCCAATGGGGGTAGAACCAGGGCCCTTGGCTGACTTCAGTGTACTTTGATAGTTTCTGTTTTTTAATTTATCTTTACTGTTGAAGTATTACAGATGTCCCTTTGTTTTTCTCCCCCCATTGATCCCCTCCACCCCACCCCTTGCTCTCCCAGGCCTTCACCACACTATTGTCCTCTCCATGGGCTATGCATACATGCATCTAAGTTTCCCAGTTACACTCCCTCCATCCAGTGCACTTTGGTCTGCGGTGGCACAGGCCCATACTGGGTGCTGGGGACACGGTGGTGATCAAGGCAGACCCAGCCCACCATCCCCAGACTCACAGCCCAGCAGAGGAGATAGACACATGCCTGGGCAGTTACCACTCCGACTGACCAGGGCTGCAATGGGGGTGCAGGAGCCGAGGGGGACAGAGGAGGCACCTGATATAGCTGGCTGTTCGGGGAGGTTTCCAGGAGAAGGGGGAAAGGGCAACCTAGGCTGGAGGAGCAGCACAAAGGATGGCTCAGCATGAGGAAAGAGAGGGGTGAGGCCGAGAGTCCCAGCTCGGGGCCAGTCAGCCCCTTCTCAGGGCCTCAGTTGCTACTTAGCCTGTGAGTGAGCTTTCAATAAGCTCCCACGGTAACAAGCTGCAGTGAAGGCTGGCATCTGCGGAGCCAGGGGGCCCTCGGGGGAGACCCGGGAGTGGCGGAGCCCCCGACCCTGCTTCTAGGCTCTGGGGCTCAGGAGGACCCGGCACAGGTGGCCACTGGGGACCGGTGAGGGCAGCCAGAGATGCAGTCCCTGCTGCCTGTCTTCCCGCCGCTGCCCCAAATTGGACACTTCCTGCCCTTGGCCAGCCCCCTGGCGGGCTGGGAACCCCCTCCCCATCCCCACTCCTGCTCTCACCCCCATTAGTGAGGCCGCCTGCTGCGGGAGCTTCAGTCCCAGGTGTTCCTGCCGCACGCTGGCCCACCCGGTAACCACCATTAAAAATGAATAATGAGCAAGAGCAGGCAAGGCGGGGGGGATTGGCCGGGTAGAGAGAGGCCGGAGGCCCCCTCCCCCTCCTGCTCCCCGCCCCGCCCTCCACCCATCCCCTGGGAAGCTCATCAGAAGTCACCTTGCTGGCAGGCCTGCTGGCCCTCCTCCCCTGCCCCCAGCTAAGGTTGTTTGGACAGGCAGCTAAGGTTGTCAGAATAAGCAAATAAAAACACAGACGGCCAGTTATGTTTGAACTTCAGGCATAAAACAGACTTTTTAGTCTCTGTCCCATCCAATACGTGGGACTGAAACTATGGCGTGATTCACTGTTTATCTGAGATGCAGATTCGGCTAGACTCTCTCTGGCGCCCTTTTCTAATCCCGCCTGGAGGGACAGTGGGCCTCCGTCACTCTCCCTGTGTGTGGGGGGAAGCCCGGATACGGTCGGCATTTGCCCATCGGAGGGACCTGTCCCCCCCCCCTCCCTGGGATGCTGGGGCCCCTGCCAGCTGTGCCCTGTGGGTGCCAAGCCTTGGAGCTCCTGAGGAGCCCAGGAAGGCGCCCTGAGGAGGGGGAGGCAGAACCTGCCAATACGTTTGGGTTTTGTTCCTGGTTGTTTGCTTTCTTTAGGAAATATCTAATAACTAACTGGACCCCTGCCCTCCCAGGCACTCACTCCCCCACACACATACAATGAACGAGACAGGCGGTATCTGAGCAGTGCACATAGTTGAATTTGGTGCTGGAGTGGTGATTCCAGAGGCCCGGGGGAGAGGGAAGGAGGGGTCAGTGTCTGCCTCGCCTCTGCTGTGTGGGGTCTGTCCTCTCTCTGGCCTTCAGCCCGGCCCCAATGGCCAGGGCACAGTTCTCGCATCCGAATTCGAATCCCATCCCTCGTGGTGTATTACTACGTGCTTTCTCTCTGCCTCTCAGCAGGCCGCCTCCCTAAGAGGAACACTACTACTACTAGTAGTACCTGACTGTCGGGGTCATTGAGAGAACTGAGCGCACTCGTACATTCAGGGAGCTTGGCCTGGCACAGAGTTAGTGCACACTTAAGTGATGGCTGGTCCATCCCACCTCCCTTCTGGCTCTGGAGGGAGGGGCTGAGCGGGAATCGGAGGCTAATTTTAGCCCTGATGACACCCCCTGGCTGCCTGCCTTGTCCAAATATCCTCCGCCAAGCATGAGGTTCAAAGCCTCCCCTGGCCCCCAAACTCTGACATCCAAGAAGCCTGTTTATTCATTCCTGTGTCGGAGCATTCTTCATCGGCCTGCTCCTGCCATCCTGCTCCGTCTCAGCCCCTCGCTCGCCCTAGTCACCCAGGCTCAGGACTAGCTCACCTGTGGGCCCCTCAGAGACAGCCCCTGACCGGGCAGTCAAGGTAGGGGGCAAGGAAGAGGGTGGGCAAAGGTCCCTGCTGCCCCGAAGTCTGGAATCTCTGGGGACTTTGTTTCTGATTCTCCCAGTGAGATTCTGAGCTTCTCTCGGTTGCAACTTATTCATTCAGCACCTGTTTACAGAATACCTGTTGGGTGCCAGGTCCTCTGGGGGACCCAGAACCTGCCCCAGGGGGCTCTATCTTGGGGAAAAGCAATTATAAGCCAGGAAACAGAACTTCCCAGCATGCTCAGTACTGTTCGTTTCTTTGTTCGCACACTCATCCTTTTATTCATTCAAGGGGTGTTTCTGGAGCCCCTCCTCTGCCAGGCACTGTTCAAGGTGCTCAGAGCTCAGCAGGGAACAAAGCAGACCAAGATCCTCCATGGGGACAAAGGCAAGGGACAATAAGTGATCCAAAGAAATACGGTCTAGTTAAGTGGTAGTACTGGCTATGAAGAAAAATAAAGCAAGAGCGGGGATGGGCAGTGCTGGTGGGAGGGGGGTAATTTGAAAAAAATGATTCACGAGGGAGATATCTGGATAACAGGAGGATAGTTCTAGGCAGAGGGAACAGCCATGCAAAGGTCCTGGGGTATGACTGGTGAGGAGGCCTGTGGGGGAGGCAGCAGGACCTGTGGGCTTTGTCTCTGAGATTGATGAAGGCCCTGGGAGACTCTTGAGCAGAGATGGGTGCCATGTAGCCTGAAATTCTCCCATCTGACTCTCCCCTGCCCCAAGGTCAGTGACCAGAACCGGTGCTCTTCAGGTGGAGGCCGGCCGGGGGCCAGAGTGGCTGCAGGTGGATTTGAATACCCCGAGGTATTCTGAGAGCCTACCCATGGAGGAGGCGGGGGGCACAATCTGGGCACGTCTTCCACACGTGGCATCTCCATATGCTCGCGGCCGGCCGGGCAGGTGCCCAGCTGGCCCGCATTCCCGGTTCAGGTTTTGCCAGCGGAGGGACAGGTATCAGAAAACTGGAAAGCATCCTCCAAAAACAAGACAACAAAACCTCTGCTTTTCCGTCTCCATGTCCCAACAGATCTTCTCCGAACGCTTTCCTTTCTTATAAAATACCTTCACGGCTCTTCTGATTCCAAAGCCACCACACGGCTCTACAAAGCCTCTCAGAGCCGGAGAAAGGGCCCTTTGTTCCCAGCCCCTGCGCTCCCTGGAATTTTCTCTCCCAGAGGCAGCAGCGCACCTAGATGCTGTTGTTCTTTCACACACGGTTTTGCAATGGGTTTTTTTTTCCGCTTGACAATAGGTGGCCCCACAGCTTTTATTTCCAGAAATTGGAAAATGAAGCGTGTCGGCCCCCGCCTCCTCACCCACCGCAGGCTGAAATTTAAGCCACGTGAACCCGGTCGGGCCTGGGTGCCAGGGGAGGGCAGACCCCGACGTGCCAGGGGCCCAGGATGAAGGGAGGCAGAGGGCGGGCAGCACAGGGGTGCCAGGTTTCTGTCACCTCGAGTTTCCCCCACTCCCTCTCCACACGATGGCCCCCGGCACCATCTCTCGGGCAGAGATGCCATCTTCTTTAAAGTACAATAGGCGGGGAAACTGAGGCCCAGCAAGGGCCCGGGGCCTAGGCCTGTGAGTTTCCAGCCTCTGCCCACAGTCACGCCCGGCCGAGAGGGTGTGCAGGGGCCCCAGAGGGCTCCAGGAGGACCAGCTGTGTTGGCCCCATTTTGCAGACAAGGTGACGGAAGCTCAGAGAAGTGGCAATACTCGCCCAAGGTCACACAGCTGCCAGAGGTCGGAGTCTGTTCTCTGGAGCTTTTGCAGTACGAACTCTGAGGCCAGACAGACAGGCCCAGGCTCCAGCCCAGCGCCACCACTTAGGGGCTGCAGGTGGATTCCACTGTTAAATGAGGATTTCCTGAACATTCCAGAACAGTCTGGGTTGGGGGGAAATTGCTCCTCTCTGGAGAGTGCCAAGAAAAGCTCAGTTGGGGGTGGGTGTGAATTCCAGGCACTCTCTGGGCCTCAGTTTCCCTGTCCGCAGAGTGGACACTGAGGATCCCTTGGACTGGGGCTGGGACCAAGGGTGGAGGGGCACCCCTGGGTGAAGATGTGGGGGGCCTGGAGGGCCTCTGCCAAGCCTGCCTGTGACCCCGGGCCTGAGCCAGCCTCACTGGGCCCATCACTCACCTGCCACCTACACCACACACCTGGGGCCTCTCCTCCCCCCTCCCCCAGGCTGGCTGCAAGCCAGGGGTCTTGGGAGGCAGGCAGGAGTCCTCTGGAGGCCTGACCAGGACTTCTTTGCAGGCTGGGCGGGCTGTCCAGGCAGTGGGGGCGGGCACAAGGTGGAGCCTGCAGTCCCTTTGTCCCTGCAGTCACCGCCTCCAACTGAACCGATGTCTGCATCGAACCTCTTACCCTTTCTCCCTCTCTTTACCTCGCTCTTTCTGGAAGTTTCTCTGAGACTGGGGGAAGGGGGGGTCACACGGGGAGTGAGGGGAATGGGAATCCTCCTTGAGCCTCAGGCACCTGGTTAACATGGGGAGATGCCAGGGTGGCCCCCATCCACACCGAGGCACCGTGCTCACACTCCCGTTGCCTTCCCGCATGCTGCATTTTGCACATGAGGATAACTCCTCACCCGTCCAGCTGGGAGCCCCCTGCCCTGCTCCTGAGCTGCCCTCCTCCTTGGCTGGCAGCCCTGAGGCCCCAGGGGAAATCAAGTTTCCAGCGGTTGGCTGCTCCATCACCCACCCAGGTAGAGACCCAGGCCTCAGCCTCCACAGACGGAGGGAGGTGTCCCCGGAGTCTCACACGCTGGGCGCTGGGGTCAGCCCCTTCCCAGGGAGGCGCTAGCCTCTGCCCAGCGTCAGGAGGTCTCAGGTCACAAAGCGAATTCAGGCTGAGCGCTGGCTCCCTCTGGCTTTGGGCAGCAGGGTCTTCTGACCCCCAAAGGCTGGACCCCAGACAGAGGCTGGTGATTGGCCCCCCTGCACATCCCCATGCCAGGAGGCCATGGTTCATGTCCCAAAGCCCCACCCCCTCCTGCTCCCACTTCCCAGCTTTGTGACCAGACAATAAAAATGTCAAATGGTCAAATAAAATTGTAGGTGGTTTAAAGCCATAAAACTAAATCACGGGAGAGACAGTGGCAGGGGCCTCCTAAGCAGGCAGCACTCAGAAGGAAGAGGTTAGGGCAGGAGGGATGTCCTGGGGGAGGAAATGAAGGATCTGGGGAGGGGGTCGGGTGAGTGCTGGGGCCTGTGCCCAGAGGCTGCCAGGCGTGGGACTGGCCAGTGCAGGAGGTCGCTTGGCCGCGGGGCCGTGGTTTGGGTAGGGACCTGACTTCCCTAATCCCTGTGACATGCGTGGTTTTATTTCCAGTCACTGTGGAGTAGGGGTGGGGAACGTCCCGCCCTCGACATCTTCGGGTCTGGCCTGCCCAGCCATTAGGGGTGAGTTAATTAAATGCTTGACCAAATATAGCAGCTAATTTTTAAGCTGATCATTTTGTATGGCCCGTGAATGATGTTGTGAGCATCCACATGGGCTTTGGCAGGACAAAGGTTCCCCACCCCTGCGGCGGTGGAGGACAGGGCTGGCTAGGGGTCGGGGTGGGTGGAATTACGGTGATCAGGAGCCCCAGAGACCTCCCGGGGACTCCCCCTTCTCGACAGCGGGACCTCCGCCCGGGATCAGAGCTCGGCTGAGACTGGGGCTCAGCCAGGGCGGGAGCTCGCTCGGGGTTGGGGCTCAGCCTGGCTGTACTTCCTGGCCCCGGGAACACTATGCCTG
Source organism: Lasiurus borealis (assembly GCA_004026805.1). NCBI lineage: Eukaryota > Metazoa > Chordata > Mammalia > Chiroptera > Vespertilionidae > Lasiurus > Lasiurus borealis. The sequence goes on from PVJN01039737.1 coordinate 11,434, forward strand.
CAGCCAGCGGGGTCATCAGCCCCCTGGTGCCTTGAGTTCAGGCCCAAGCCGGCTAGTAGGGGGCCCACTCAGGCAGGGTTAGGGGCTGGTATATGGAAAATTCCCATTCCCGCCCCCTGTCTGGCTGCTTTTGCCCCAACCCACACCCTCCCCATGACTTGGTGACAGATGGCTAGAGCTCCTGGGGACCACGGGGGCCTTGGGGTCCTGAGGGGCAGTTGTATGTGGGGACCCTGTGGGTAGCACCCCCCTCTGGCCATAAGATGAAAAGTAGACCTGAACCAGAGGCCCAGAAGCAGGTGGGGGAGGGCAGCCCGGGTGGGAGGGAGAGGAGGGCCTGTGGCTGCATCCTGGCCCATCAGAAGCTGTCAGGAGGAGGCCTCCTGGAGCCGTCCTGGCTCAGCCCAGGGCAGGGAGAGCCCCTCCCGGCTCCTCCGGGGATCCCAGACGGTGTTGAGCAGCGACTCCTTCCAGAGCAGAGCCATCCCGCTTGAATCCTTCCCGTGACGGGGAGCTCATTCCCTCTGAAGACAGTAACAGGGAGCACTGCTGGGGGCTGTAGCACAGGCCGATGTAGAGGGGAGAGACTGAGGCTCTGAGAAGGGCAGTCCCAGCCTCCATCCCTCAGTAACAGGCAGGACAAGTGCCCCAACTCAACGGGCTTGCAGACACGGCCAGCCAAATGTTGATCACAGACCTGGCCTAGGTAAAGCCCCATGGCCCTCCACAGAGACCTCGTTGGGGGTTTGAAATCCTCTCTCCCAAGCTCTCTTGCTCTTCCAGCTTTTCTGTCCTCAAAGGGCCGCCAGCCCAGCAGGGGATGTGGTAGTGTGGCCAACGCTATGATGGGGGACACATGAGCAGCTGTGAGAGCCCTGGGAGGGATCTGATCTGCACGGGAGAGGAGCGGGGAGAAGGGAGGAGAGGCACTGGGGGTGGAGTCTGTGCTGAGCCCTGAGAGATGACTGGAAATTAATAAGGGGCAGGAGCAGAGTGCTGCTGGCAGACAGCTTGTTTTGCTGGAGACCCCTTTGTGCATCTGAGACTCGAGAGACTTGTGGCAGAGACCCCTTCTCCGGACCTTGGTTTCCAGGCCAACAGGGTGGCTGGGGGCTGGGAGGGGGGGGGAGGGGGAAGCAGGGCGGGGGTGGGGAGGGAAGGTTCTAGTTCTAGCCTTGGCCTTAGGCCCAGGACACAGTGACATGAAGACTGACAGCTTCCTGAGTTATACTTTAATAAGTTACCAGATATTTCCACCTGCCAAGGAGTGAGCCATGAGGAGATTTGGGTCAGGCTCTTCTGTGACTAGGCCTGGGACTAGCTGGTGGGACCCCAGGCAGCGTGCCCATCCTCACAGGCGTGATTTCTTGTCTGGGAACACGAGAGTGGGGATACTTGGGAGCTGGGCCTTGGGCCTTGACTTGCCTGCAGCAAGCCTCCCTCGCTCTGGCCTCCCTGCCTCTGCTCTGCTCCCAACAAACTGCTCTTTTTTTTTTTTTTTTTTTTTACAGAGAGGAAGGGAGAGGGATAGTGTTAAAAACATCGATGAGAAAGAAACATCAATCAGCTGCTTTCTGCACCAGGGATGTGCCCACAACCAAGGTACATGCCCTTGACTGGAATTGAACCTGGGACCTTTCAGTCCGCAGGCCGATGCTCTATCCACTGAGCCAAACTGGTTTTAGCCAAACTGCTCCTTTTGAAACCTCTCATGGCTCCCTGTCGCCCTAGTGCTAAATATTGCAGATGTGGCTCGATGTCGCCTGCCTCAGCACCGGTCCCGACCTCATCTCCTGCACACGAACACTCAGCCAAGCTGAATTTCCTCCAGTTCCTCCATTCCTTGCTGCCTCAGGGCCTTTGCATGATTGTTCCCTCTGCCTGGAATGCTTCCCTCTCCTTCGGTTTACTTGGAGAACTGTTTGGGGCCTTAGCTCACAGATCACATGTCCAGGAAGTCCAGACCAGGTTACACTCTCCTCACTGTGCACATTATGATTGTACTAGAGGCCCAGTGCACCAATTTGTGCACCTTGAAAGGAACTGTGGGCTGGGAAGCTGCAATGGGCATGGGAGGGTCTTGGCCCATCCTCTGTCCCCTTGCCCAGCTCCTCCCTCTGTGGCCCCAGTCCCCTGTCTGCTGGCAACCCCACTCCCGCTGCCACCACTCCCACTCACTGATGGCAGCAGCCTGCTCACACCCACTGACAGCGCTGAGCAATAGGGACCAGCGCTGGCTGTGGGTGTGAGCCATGGCCAACGCCCACCATGTTCCGGGCTCTGCTGCCTGCTGCCCACACGTGTTCCACGTGTGCACCCTGGTGGTCAGCGCACATCCAGGTGAAGGGTTGTTTGGTTGTTCGGTTGTTCCACCATTCGGTCTTGATGTCTTTGCATATTAGCCTTTCATTATATACAATGTCCATTTACGAGCTTCCATATGTATCATCTATTTCACCCATGTGCTCCTTGCAATATTACCTGGGGCCTGAAACATAGCATGCACTGAAGGAATGTTTATTAACTCAGGGACTGAAAGAGGGGTGGCAGCTGGTGGAAGTGAAGGTGGGGAAGTTTGAAATTCAGCTCACCTGCCCTTCCACACCCCCAAAGAACCCCTGGTGCCTCCCGTGCCACAGAACCCACTTTGAGAACCAGTAGCCTACGTCAGCCTTTCACTGTATGGATGAGTCGATGGCATGCCCAAAGCTCCACAAGCCCAAGGCTGCAGGCGAGGTCGGGTTGGTGACTCCAGTCCCCAACTTCCTGCAGCACCCCATTGGATCTTGCAGTGGCCATTAGGGGAGTCCCACAGTTTGCTTTTGGATGATGGCCTGACTCCTGGGACTAGACACCTGGGTCACCTGATGGCAGGTGTGAGGGCTGCACTGAGTTGTGCCGCAGCTAGAGGTATATTCCCTTCTCCTCCCTGCTGCCATCCATCCACCCCTTGCGGGACATGCTCCTCTCTAAACCTGCCGGTCAGCTGCTTGCGACACCCGGGCAAAGCCCTCGGGGCAAATGCACCAGATGCCCCTGGAAAGGCCTCCTGGCTGCAGTTCCAGGGTCTTTCTGGGAACAGGGTGGAGCTTCCTGGGCCCCAAAGTTCCCTAGAGTCCTTGTCCTTCCCAAGTTTGGACTCCTCCACCCCTGTCTGGTGGGAAAAGAGGTCTTGGGATGCAGTGGAGTTTTGGTTTGATTTGGGTTGGGTTTTTTTTTCCTAATCTTTGTGGTGTCCCATCACCGTGGCATTCTTCAGATTTTTTCGACATATTTTGGGTTCAACTTGGGTGGGATCTCAGTGCTGGTCTCCCCAGCCCCTTGCCCCCAATCTGTGCTCCTCTGTGCTCCTCAAGGTTACCACCAAGGACTTCTCTGTCTCCTAGAAGAGGGGCTGCCATAAACCCGAAGCCCAACCTGGAAAAGAGAAACTGTATTCACTGTAATTATGTTTCTGTGTATTAACCTTTTGTGCACAGCCCCGACCCCTCCACACATGTAATTTTTTATTTTCTAGCAGCCACATTAAAAAAGAATAGGAAGATATTAGTAAAATTAATGTTAATGATATATTTTATTCCACCCAGTACATCCAGAGCATTATCTCAGTATGTAATTAATATAGAAAATTATTGAGATACATATTTTTCAATCCTAACCTGAGGATTTTTTTATTGAGTTTTTGAGAGAGAGGAAGGGAGAGAGAGAAACATGATATGAGAGAGAAACATCAATCAGTTGCCCCCATACACACCATATGAGCTTCTATCTTTCTTTTATTGATTTAATTTATTTTATTTTTTTTACAGAGAGGAAGAAAGAGGGATAGAGAGAAACATCGATGAGAGAGAAACATTGATCAGCTGCCTCCTGCACACTTTCCACTGGGGGTTTGCCTGCAACCAAGGTACATGCCCTTGACCGGAATCGAACCTGAGATCTTTCAGTCTGTAGGCAGATGCTCTAGCCACTGAGCCAAACTGGTTAGGGCACTTCTGTCTCTCCCCCACCCCCTCTTCCATTCTCTCTAAAAATCAATGGAAAAATGTCTCTGGTAAGGATTAACAACAACAACAAAAAATCCCATATTGCCCTGGCTGGTGTGATGCACTGGGTTGGGCATTGTCCCATTCACCAAAAGGTTGCCAGTTTGATTCCTGGTCAGGATACATGCCTGGGTTGTGGGCTCAGTCCTCGGGGAGAGGGGAACATTTGAGAAGCAGCCAATCAATATTTCACTCTCACATTGATGTTTCTCCCTCCTTATCCATTCCTCTATCTCTAAAAAAAAGTCAATAAAAATATTTTTTTTAAATATAGATCAGTACAACAGAATAGAGAGGCCATAAATAAACTCATGCCTTTATAGTCAATTAATATTTAACAAAGGAGGCAAAAACATACAGTGGGTTAAAGATAGTCTATTCCATAAACGGTATTGGGAAAAATTGGACAGATAAATGAAACTAGACCACCTTTTTATCTTTTAATCCTGCCCTGAGGATATTTTTTCTACTGATTTCTAGAAAGAGTGGAAGCAGGGAGGAGGAGGAGATAGAAAGATCAATTGGATGCCTCCCAAATGCACCCCAATCAGGGCTGGGAAACCTACACCCAAGGTACGTGCCCTTAACTGGGAACTGAGCCCGAGAAACTTTGGTCCCACGGCTAACACTCTAACCACTGAGCAAAACTAGCCAGGGCTAGGTCACCTTACACCCCACACAAGAATAAACTCAAAATGTATATAAAAAAGGAATGTATTAAAGACGTGAATGTTAAACTTGAAACCATAAAAACCCTAGAAGAAAACATAGACGGTAAAATCTCGGGCATTTCTTATAGCAATATTTTTTCTGATATATCTCCTTGGGCAAAGGAAACAAGAGAAAAAATTAAAGACTTCCAGGCAAGATGGTGGTGTAGGTAAACACAGTACTCGCTTTCTCCCACAACCACATCACAGTTACAACTAAACTACAAAACAACCATCATTCAGAACCACCTGAAACCGAGCTGAATGGAAGTCCTACAGCGATGAAATTAAAGAAGAAGCTACATCAAAACCACTAGGAGGGGTGGAGACATGGGAAGGCTGGTCCCACACCCAAGTTTGGCAGAGAAATATCAAGAGAGATATCTTAGGCTGTGGAGGTTTCCCTCAGAAGTGAGGGGTCCGAGTTCCACACTAGGCCACCAGCCCAGTGTCAGGAAGAGAATTCCCCACACTTCTGGCGGTACAAAGCAGCAGGGACGGTGGCTGAGTGAGATGGAGCTGCCAGAGTCCCAGGCATCAAAGGTTGCAGGCTCTATCCCTGGTGGGTGCGTGCAGGAGGCAATTGATCAATAGTATGCTCTCACACCAATGTTTCTCTCTCTCTACCTCTCCTTTTCTTTCTGAAAGTCAATACAAACATTTTTAAATGTTTATTTAAAAAATGGGCTAAGGACCTGAATAGACACTTCTTCAAAGAGGACACACAGATAGCCAAAAGATAGATGAAAATATGCTCAACATGACTGATCATTGGAGAAATGCAAATTAAAACCACAATGAGATATATTACCTTACACCTGCCAGAATGGCTGTCATCAATAAATCAACAAACCAGTGTTGGCAAGGATGTGGAAGAGGGAGAACACTTGTGCACTGTCGGTGGGAATATAGATTGGTGCAGCCACTGTGGAAAGCCACATGGAGATACCTCAACAACTTAAAAATGGTCCTAGCCTATTTTGCTCAGTGGGTAGAGCATCGGTCCAGGGACTGAAGGGTGCCAGGTTCAATTCCTGATAAGGGCCCATGCCTGGGTTGCAGGCTCTATCCCTGGCCCCTGTTAGGGTGAGTGCAGGAGGCAACCAATCGATATGTCTCTCACATCGATGCTTCTGTCTCTGTCTCTCCCCATCCCTTCCACTCTCTCTAAAAATCAATAAAAAAATATCCTTAGGTGAGGATTAAAAGTTGTGTGTTTTCTTTTTAAATAGAACTACCTTATGACCCAGCATTTCACTTGTGGGAATTTATCTGAAGAAACCTGAATCACTAATTTGAAAGAAAATATGTACCTCTATGTTCACTGCAGCGTTATTGCAACAGCCAAGATTTGGAAGTAGCTCAAGTGTTTATCAATAACTGAGTGGATAAAATAGCTATGGTTCATTTACACAATGGGATATTACTTAGTCATAAAAAAAGAAGAAGAAATTTTTACCCTTTGTTACAGCATGGATGGGCCTGGAGAAAATTATACTAAGTGAAATTAGCCAATCAGAAAAAAAGTACCATACGATTTCACTCATATGTGGAATCTAATGAAGAAACTGAACTAACAAGCAAGATAAAAACAGATCCATAGATAGAGAAGAGGCTGACAGCTCTGGAGAAGAGGGCCTGAGAGGACTGGAGGGATTGAGCAAAAAAGAAAGAGCAAGAACTCCTGGACACAGACAACAGTGTGGTGATTTCGAAGGGGAGGGGCATGGGTGGAGGTGGAGGAGGCAGAGAGTGGGGCTAAATGGTGATGGGAAAAAATATATATATTAAAAAATAAAGTGAAAAAGAGAGAAAAGGCTGTCAGATCATTTTTAAATAAATTATGATTCATATTAATAATTTCTCTTTCTTAAAAATTCTAGAGCGCCTGGCCAGCATAGCTCCGTGATTGAGTGTTGACTTATGAACCAGGAAGTCTTGGTCTGATTGTCAGTCATGGGTATACAGGAGACAGCCAAACGACGATTCTCTCTGATCACTGATGTTTCTGTCTCTTCCTCTCCCTTCCTCTCTGAAATAAATAAAATATACTTAAAAAATTTTTTAGAGCAATGAACACTGTCTAATAGAGATATAATGAGAGCCATACGTAGAGTTAGTATTTTTCTTATAGCTACATTTTCATACGAAGTTTTGGCAACCTGGAGTATATTTTATGGAATTAATTTAATAACATACTTTCTTTAACCCACTAGATCTAAACTAGTATTATTTTGATGTGAGATAAATATAAAAATTATTGAGATATTTTTATTCTCTTTTTCATCCTAAGTCTTGGAAATCCGATGTGTATTTTATGGCAGCTGACACCCAGTTTTCACTGTAGATACTTGATCTGTGCTTAGACTCCATAAAACATACAGTGGGAAAAGCAGATTTTCACATCCGGGTGTTCCAAAGGTTCTTACATATTTTCCAATCATTGAATTGAGAACCAGACATTGTTTTTTATTTGTTTTTACTTTTTATTTCAAGTTGTTTTCAAGTTACAGAAGAGAATATCTGTTTTTTAATGTAAATGACCATTAACTCCATTCCAGGGCCACCAGAACCACATTTCAAGGGATGGTGTGAGATGGAACAATTCCCTGATCACAGAAAGTCCTACCAGACAGTGCCAGGCTGTAGATCTGAGCTCCACTTACAAAGTGGGAGAGAAGTGTAGGGGAGAATTGAGAGGGGAGAATTGAGGCTCTTGATCATAATGGCTCTAGCTGTTTGTATTCAGGCAAGAGACAGAGGTGCCTCTCTGGGCCTCAGTTTTCTCACCTGTGAAATGGGCAGCTCCAGGGCTGCAGACCCGAGGTCGTAGATTTCCTCTCCCGTGGTTGGGGCCTGGGGTCTGGGAGGACTTCGTGACCACTCCTGGGGACGGGAAGGACTGGGACGGGAGGGAAAGTAGCCAGCACAGGCCCCGAGGAGCTATTTTGGAGCACTGAGTGACTGTGGAACACCAAGTGAAGATAACATCCATTCCCACTGGCCTCTCTAAGCACTTTCCTTGCTCTTCCTGCAAACAGGCCAGGCTCTGTCTCGCCTCCAGGCCTCTGCATTGGCGGTTTCTTCTGCCAGGAACACTCTTCCCCTGATCCTACTCTCCCTGGTGGGTTCCTACTTAACCTTCAAACCCAATCCCATGGTGCCCCTCTCAGACAAAGCCCCAGACTTAAGCCTCTTGTAACCAACTCTGTCTTCTCCCAGATCGGAGAAGAGTCTGGGAACGGTGAGAAAGGGCAGGTCAAGGTGGGACCTGAGAGCTGTTGGGACCTATCCCACCTTCCCTGGGGCCCCTCCCCAGGAGGAGAAAGGGTCGTGATGCCTAAGTGCTGGGAGAAAGTGGACTCAGGACAGACTGTCTGGGTTGGAATTCCAGCTCTGCCACTTCCTCACTCTGGGTCATCTGGCCTCAGTTTTCTCATCTGTAAAACAGGAATCATA